>CM056058.1:157961794-158166794 GCA_029574335.1 Rana kukunoris | reverse complement strand
CGTGCCCCCCCTCCTGCACATGCCACCCACCATCATACACTCCGTGCCCCCCCTCCTGCACATGCCACCCACCCCCATTCACTGTGTGCCCCCACTCCTGCACATGCCACCCACCATCATACACTCTGTGCCCCTCTCCTGCCCATGCCACTCACCATCATATCCTCCTTGCCCCCCCTCCTGCACATGCCACCCACCATCATACACTCCTTGCCCCCCCTCCTGCACATGCCACCCACCATCATACACTCCTTGCCCCCCTCCTGCACATGCCACCCACCATCATACACTCCGTCCCCCCCTCCTGCACATGCCACTCACCATCATACCCTCCTTGCCCCCCCTCCTGCACATGCCACCCACCATCATACACTCCTTGCCCCCCTCCTGCACATGCCACCCACCATCATACACTCCATGTCCCCCTCCTGCCCATGCTACCCACCCCCATTCACTCTGTGCCCCCCCTCCTGCACATGCCACCCACCATCATACCCTCCTTGCCCCCCCTCCTGCACATGCCACCCACCATCATACACTCCTTGCCCCCCTCCTGCACATGCCACCCACCATCATACACTCCTTTCCCTCCTCCTGCACATGCCACCCACCATCATACACTCCTTGCCCCCCTCCTGCACATGCCACCCACCCCCATTCACTGTGTGCCCCCACTCCTGCACATGCCACCCACCATCATACACTCTGTGCCCCTCTCCTGCACATGCCATTCACCATCATATCCTCCTTGCCCCCCCTCCTGCACATGCCACCCACCATCATACCCTCCTTGCCCCCCCTCCTGCACATGCCACCCACCATCATACACTCCTTGCCCCCCTCCTGCACATGCCACCCACCATCATACACTCCGTCCCTCCCTCCTGCACATGCCACCCACCATCATACACTCCGTCCCTCCCTCCTGCACATGCCACTCAACATCATACACTCCTTGCCCCCCTCCTGCACATGCCACCCACCATCATACCCTCCTTGCCCCCCCTCCTGCACATGCCACCCACCATCATACACTCCTTGCCCCCTCCTGCACATGCCACCCACCATCATACACTCCATGTCCCCCTCCTGCACATGCTACCCACCCCCATTCACTCTGTGCCCCCCCTCCTGCAGATGCCACCCACATTCACATGAGTAACGGAGCTTGTGGCAGGCGCGTGTCCCCAATGTCTATTATTAAAGGGGACGTGTATATATAGGCCCTTTTGCGCAGCTGTGCCGTTCTGCTGACATATTTATTCGTGCAGCAGTCGGAAAGCGGTTAATAAGAATATCATCAAAAAGTTACTTTAAAGAGTGATTTCAAACATTTCTTTCTTTTAATTTTGATGATTATGCCTTACAGCTTGTGACACCCTAAAATTCTGTGTAGTTAGGAGTCGGCTAATGTTGCCTGCAATTCAAGGACAATGTGCGGTGCTGTTGATATGGAGTTGTCTCCCCCTAGTGTTGGCCTAGACTCCATATTGTTATTTCCTAAAGGTAGAGCATTGAGCAACGCACCATGGGATGTGTAGTTCGGAATACTGGGGTTTTACTTCTAGCAGGACTGGCTCGAACTACCACTACCAGACTACTGGGAGAGAAGAACAGACTGCTGGGAGAGGCTATACAAAGGCTGGTCTAAACCTAGATTGCAGTCTTGGGATCTGCCAGCAGGAATTCTGTGTCTGCGTGTGCTGCGGTCGAGTCGCAGCCCGTGCAAGAAAGAGTCATCAAGCGGGCATTCAGAGAGACATCTGCGGACAGCATTGCCTCTCTATCTAGCAACAGCTTGGAGGCTGTTCCTGATCTTCCCACGCTACCTACACATCAGATTCAAGTGGGCCACGGCGCTGTGCGATGGAAGTCAGATGCCATTCCCTGAGCCAGGCCCCCTGAGGGAGATCCTAAAAGGCCATCACAATCCTCATCACCGCAGCGCCTTCATCAACACCTGTAACTTCAATTAAAGTATTAGTGAGCGGGCACCTGCCCATTTAATCACATAGACACTGTATACAGACCCCATTGTCTGCTCACATCTCTGGTACCTGTAGTACCACCGGATAAAAACTCATTTAATCACATAGACACTGTATACAGACCTCATTGTCTGCTCACATCTCTGGTACCTGTAGTACCACTGTTTACAAACTCATTTAATCACATAGAGACTGTATACAGACCCCATTGTCTGCTCACATCTCTGGTACCTGTAGTACCACCGGATAAAAACTAATTTAATCACATAGACACTGTATACAGACCTCATTGTCTGCTCACATCTCTGGTACCTGTAGTACCACTGTTTACAAACTCATTTAATCACATAGAGACTGTATACAGACCCCATTGTCTGCTCACATCTCTGGTACCTGTAGTACCACCGGATAAAAACTCATTTAATCACATAGAGACTGTATACAGACCCCATTGTCTGCTCAGATCTCTGGTACCTGTAGTACCACCAGATACAAGCTCATTTAATCACATAGACACTGTATACAGACCTTATTGTCTGCTCACATCTCTGGTACCTGTAGTACCACCGTTTACAAACTCATTTAATCACATAGACACTGTATACAGACCCCATTGTCTGCTCACATCTCTGGTACCTGTAGTACCACCGTTTACAAACTCATTTAATCACATAGACACTGTATACAGACCCCATTGTCTGCTCACATCTCTGGTACCTGTAGTACCACCAGATACAAGCTCATTTAATCACATAGACACTGTATACAGACCTCATTGTCTGCTCACATCTCTGGTACCTGTAGTACCACCGTTTACAAACTCATTTAATCACATAGAGACTGTATACAGACCCCATTGTCTGCTCGCATCTCTGGTACCTGTAGTACCACCAGATACAAGCTCATTTAATCACATAGACACTGTATACAGACCTCATTGTCTGCTCACATCTCTGGTATCTGTAGTACCACAGGATACAAGCAAGGGGAAATGCCTCACTGTCTATGATTGGTGGTGTAGTGATGGCTTCCCGGCGTGTCCGACCCAAACACGTCCGAGCCCATCACTAAATACCAACAAGCAAACATAAGTTACACAGGAAAAGTCTGCATCCTCTTTCGGCTAACCACATACTGCTCTGCTCTACCATGCAGGATTGTCTCTTTCACAGTTCCTTCAAACAGCCAATGTATATCAGCGTGTGGCGTTCCGGAACCGGTTAAGTGAAGCACCCCCCAGAGCCCCCACCTTTTACTTGTCTGAGCCCGATCGCTCCAGCGATGGGGACTAGCACAGAAGCTCCAGCCGCTGTCTCGGGTCCTCATTGGATAAATTGGTAGCAGCGGGAGTAGGGTGACCACATGTCCAGGATTGCCCGGGACAGTCGCGCATTTTGCAGGTCTGTCCCGGGCATCTTCATTCCAGGACTATACAGTGTCCTGGAATGACACAGCCAAACCCCCCCCCCCCCCCCCGGGCCAATCTGATGCCCCCAAAAAAGGCCGCCACATCACCGCTTTACTCCCTGACAGGAGCACAATCCCGCCCCCTGCTTGTCCCCCTGGTGTCCCTGATTGGTAGTTTTGAAATGTGGTCACCCTAAGCAGGAGCCATTGGATTTGATTCAAACAAATCCAGTGACACGGGAGCTGGGGGGGGGCGGACCTGAGTAGTACCGTCTGTGTCAATGGACGTAGTAGCGGGACTCGGAAGCGTGCTCGCACAGGTGCCCCATGGAAAGCGGCTCTCTGTGGGGGCAACAAGGAGGAGAGATGGCCTTAAATTTTGATCATTTGTGGTGTTTGATCACCTCTGCGGTTTGTATTTTTTGCGCTATAAAGAAAAAAAAAAGGAGCAACCATTTTGGAAAAAAACACAATATTTTTTTACTTTTTTGCTATAATTTTTATCGTGACTGACATTGCAGCGGACACTTTTGACACTATTGTGGGGCCATTCACATTTATACAGCGATCAGTGCTATAAAAATGCACTAATTACTGTAGATAATGTGACTGGCAGGGAAGGGGTTAACACTAGGGGTTAAATGTGTGTCCTATGGTGCCCACAGTACCCATCAGTGCCATCTGTCATCAGTGTCACCTGTCAGTGTCAGGTGCCATCTGTTATCAGTGCCATGTATTAGTGCCATCTGTCCCCAGTGCCACCTGTCAGTGTCATCTGTCCCCAGTGCCACCTGTCAGTGCCATCTGTCCCCAGTGCCACCTGCCAGTGTCATCTGTCCCCACTGCCACCTGTCAGTGTCATCTGTCCCCAGTGCCACCTGTCAGTGTCATCTGTCCCCAGTGCCACCTGTCAGTGTCATCTGTCCCCAGTGCCATCTGTCCCCAGTGCCATCTGTCCCCAGTGCCACCTGTCCACAGTGCCACCTGTCAGTGCCATCTGTCCACAGTGCCACCTGTCAGTGTCATAAGTGCCATGTATCAGTGCCACATATTAGTGCCATCTGTCCCCAGTGTCAAATGTCATCAGTGTCACATGTAATCAGTGTCACATGTCATCAGTGCCACCTTTTCCCAGTGCCACCTTTTCCCAGTGCCACCTTTTCCCAGTGCCACCTTTTCCCAGTGCCACCTTTTCCCAGTGCCACCTGTCAGTGCCATCTGTTCCCAGTCCCACCCATCAGTGTCATCTGTCATCAGTGTCACGTGAGATCTGTTACCAGTGTCAAGTGTCATCAGTGATATGTATCAGTGTCATCGGTGCCACATTAGTGTCATCAGTGCCACATATTAGTGCCACCTGTCCCCGGTGCCACCTGTCAGTGCCATTTGTCCCCAGTACCACCTTTTCCCAGTGCCATCTGTTATCAGTGTCACATGTCATCAGTGCCATGTATCAGTGCCACCTGTCTGAGATAGGCCGCCAATACATCAGATGTGATCAATTTGTTATGATGGGCACCATAGCTTGTAGACTCTCCAACTTTCACACAGACCAAATAATACACACTCATTTGGGTTACTTTTTAACCAAAGATATGTAGCAGTCAGTGGTGGCCCGCCCATAGGGGGCGCCCGGGCGCCGCCCCCCCTCCTGTAGGCACATAAAAGTGGCCCCTTTAAGAAACTTAAAAAGAAAATCTTTAATGCAATAGGATTGAGCGCCGGCCACCATTGCCCTATGAAGCGCCGCGTCACTGCAATCTTTAGATTTCAGACATGGCGCTTCATTTGTGGGCTTTTATCCTGCCATATGGGCGCATTGCAAAGCACTGATAAGGTTTCCGTGCCTCAAGGGGCGCCGGGAGCATTACTATTACTGTTACTTCCGGCCAGTCGTCTTACAGACGAAAACCGGACGCGACGTCACGTGGCAGCTCAGTTCTCTTCACACTACCCGAGCGGAGCGGAGCTTCTAAGGTAAGCCGATGCCACAGAATTCAAAATGGATTTGCTTGATCGCCCCCAAAGTCATCAGCGGACAGCGGTGCACTGCCTGATTCCCCCCCCCCCCCATCCACCTTGGAGCCTGTTATTGTATTTAGACTGCTGGGACTTGTAGTTTTCCATCTTCTCCTGGGGCTCATGGAGATTGGAGCTCTGAGGTGAATGGAGATTGGAGCTCTGAGGTGAATGGGTGTGGATTGCATGCACTGTGAGGCCAGGAGAAGATGGGGAACTACAAGTCCCAGCAGGTTATAATATAAGGCTCCAAGGTGGATGGATGTCCGGACACCCATCCACCTTGGAGCCTTATTGTATAACCTGCTGGGACTTGTAGTTCCCCATCTTATCCTGGGGCTCAGGTGCATGCAATCCACACCCATTCACCTCAGAGCCTTATTGTATGTATAGCCTGCTGGGACTTGTAGTTCTCCATCTTCTCCTGGGGCTCAGGTGAATGCAATCCGCCATCTTTGTCCAGTTTTTCTCTCACTGCTGGGACTTGTAGTCTCATAGATGGTGGATTGCATGCACCTGAGCCCCAGGAGAAGATGGAGAACTACAAGTCCCAGCAGGTTATAATATAAGGCTCCAAGGTGAATGGATGTCTAGACAGTGACAATTGATGGGCACAGTGGTGACAATTGATGGGCACAGTGGTGACAATTGATGGGCACAGTGGAGACAATTGATGGGCACAGTGGAGACAATTGATGGGCACAGTGGAGACAATTGATGGGCACAGTGGTGACAATTGATGGCATGGCATAGTGGTGACAATTGATGGCATATTGGCTGTGTTTGATGGCATGGCACAGTGGTGACAATTGATGGGCATAGTGGTAACAATTGCTTGCAAAGTGGTGACAATTGATGGCATGGCACAGTGGTTGCGTTTGGCATGGCACAGTGGTGACAATTGATGGCACAGTGGCTGCATTTGATGGCATGGCACAGTGGTTGCATTTGGCATGGCACAGTGGTGACAATTGATGGCATGGAACAGTGGTTGCGTTTGGCATGGCACAGTGGTGACAATTGATGGCATGGAACAGTGGTTGCGTTTGGCATGGCACAGTGGTGACAATTGATGGCACAGTGGCTGCGTTTGATGGCATGGCACAGTGG
Source organism: Rana kukunoris (assembly GCA_029574335.1). NCBI lineage: Eukaryota > Metazoa > Chordata > Amphibia > Anura > Ranidae > Rana > Rana kukunoris. Next base: position 158,160,270 of record CM056058.1, on the reverse strand, counting down.
CGATAATTGATGGGCCCAGTGAGGCTGCAATTGTTTTTTTTTTTTTCGTTTGCGCCCCCCCCCAAAAAAACTTTTGAGCACCAGCCGCCACTGGTAGCAGTATAAATTGTGGCCAAAAATGTATGAAGAAAAATTAATATTTTGTAAAAATGTTATCACAGAAACTAAGAAAATTATTATTGTTTTTCCAAATTTTCAGTCTTTTTTTTATTTATAGCACAAAAAAAAAAACCCCAGAGGTGATCAACTACCACCAAAAGAAAGCTCTATTGGTATGGAAAAAAAAACAAAAAAAACAAATATTTGGGTACAGTATTACATGACTGAGTAATTGTCATTCAAAGAGGGAGAGCACTGAAAGCTGAAAAATGGTCTGGGCAGGAGGGGGGTTTAACCACTTAAGCCCCGGACCATTATGCAGGTAAAGGACCAGGCCCCTTTTTGCGATTCGGCACTCCGTCGCTTTAACTGACAATTGCGCGGTCGTGCGACGTGGCTCCCAAACAAAATTGGCGTCCTTTTTTTCCCCACAAATAGAGATTTCCTTTGGTGGTATTTGATCACCTCTGCGGTTTTTATTTTTTGCGCTATAAACAAAAATAGAGCCACAATTTTGAAAAAAATTCTATATTTTTTCATTTTTGCTATAATAAACATCCCCCCAAAAATATATAAAAAAAAATATTTCCTCAGTTTAGGCCGATACGTATTCTTCTACCTATTTTTGGTAAAAAAAAAAAAAAAATCGCAATAAGCGTTTATTGATTGGTTTGTGCAAAATGTATATTGTTTACAAAATAGGGGATAGTTTTATGGCATTTCTATTATTATTTTTTTCTTTTTTTACTAGTAATGGAGGCGATCAGCATTTTGTTTTGTGACTGCGAAATTATGGCGGACACATCGGACACTTTTGACACATTCTTGGGACCATTGTCATTTTCACAGCGAAAAGTGCTATAAAAATGCATTGATTACTGTGAAAATGACAATTGCAGTGAAGGGGTTACCAATAGGGGGCCCTAAGGGAGTGATTCTTACTGTAGGGGGGCGTGGCTGTAGGTGTGACGTCACTGATCGTCGTTCCCTATATCAGGGAACAGACGATCAGTGACACTGCCACACAGAAGAACGGGGAAGGTGTGTTTGCACTCACCTCTCCCCGTTCTTCAGCTCCTGTGACCGATCGCGGGACACCAGTGGCGATCGGGCCGGTGGGTCCCGCGGGCGCAGTCACGGAGCTTTAGACCGCGTGGCGAGCGCGCCGCTGGTGGCCCGCTTGCAACACCATTCTGCCGTCGTATATCGGCGGCGTGAAGGGGTCCTTAAGTGGTTAAGTGCCCGGCAGGCAAGTAGTTAATAATTTTAGTGTCGGAAGAAAGTTCAGGTGGAAAAGAAACAGGAAATGTAAAGTAGCGATGATTGATTCTTATATCCTCTAGGATGGCCCTCAAGTGCTTTGGAGGTCAGTTGAAGGGCAGCCTCTGTGCTAAAGGACATAATAGTTGTCCCGTCTTTATACCCCGGTTATAATGGACATACCCTCTGGACATTTCCTGCAGCAGCGCTTTATGTCGTCATCATAAACTTGACCCTTTGTACAGTTCCCTGAAGATCTTTTGTAGCGGCCATGTTTGCTCCACGCCAACTGGCTTAGTCCCTCTTCACTGAAGAAGTTGAATTTGTTGGTTTTTCTCGTCTGGTTCCAATCTTCTAGAGTATGAATAGGATTGCCCAATAATAAATAGACCTGTGGGAAATAAAAAAAATGAGGAAAATATTAATTAAAATAATTCCTGATGGACCTTCTAAAGTGGGGGTGGGGGGGTGCTTAACATTTATACAATAATAGATCTCTAATGGTTTGCCTAAAATGTCCCCATCAGTGGCAACTGGTGCTCAAAATTTTTGGGGGGCGCAAACAAAAAAAAATTGCAGCCTCACTGTGCCCATCAAACGCAGCCACTGTGGCATCAATTGTCACCACTGTGCCATCAAACGCAGCCACTGTGCCCATCAATTGTCACCACTGTGCCATGCCATCAAACGCAGCCACTGTGCCATCAATTATCACCACTGTGCCATGCCATTAAACGCAGCCACTGTGCCATCAATTATCACCACTGTGCCATGCCATCAAACGCAGCCACTGTGCCATCAATTGTCACCACTGTGCCATCAAACGCAGCCACTGTGCCATCAATTATCACCACTGTGCCATGCCATCAAACGCAGCCACTGTGCCATCAATTGTCACCACTGTGCCATGCCATCTTTGTGCCATGCCATCAAACGCAGCCACTGTGCCATCAATTATCACCACTGTGCCATGCCATCAAATGCAATCACTATGCCATTAAACACAGCCACTGTGCCCCTCCATTGTTGCCACTGTGCATGTCACTGTGCCCTTTAATTGTCACCACTGTGCCCATTGTCACCACTGTGCCGATTGATGTCACTGTGCCCTTTGTCGCCGCTGTGCCATGTAAAATGCACTTACCTTATTGCTTTCACGTCCCTCGATGTCTTCTCCCGCCCTCGATGACGCTTCAGCCAATCAGGTTACCGATAACCAGAATCATCATCATCACCAGTCCTGTTGGGTACCCAGTGTGACATCGGAAGATGTCAAAAAAGATTTGTAAGATTTAATATCCCCCCCCCCCGAAGTCACGTGACCCAGTGACGAAACCATGTAAGGGCGGGGCTTACTGGATGACGTTATAACGCTTGGAAATACAGGTAATAGTAATCTGAGCTGTATGATCGGTGTTTAACCGCATGCCGACCGCCGCATGAACTTATACGTCGACAGAATGGCACGGCTGGGCAGATGGGCGTGTATGCACGTCCCCTTTAACCACTTCCATACCGGGCTTTTATACCCACCTTAATACTATTCTGGCACTTCTCTCCTACATGTACAAATCATCATTCTTCTGCTAAGAAATTACCCGGAACCTCCAAACATTATATATGTTTTTTTAAGCAGACAACCTAGGGAATAAAACGGCGGTCATTGCAACGTTTTATCTTGCACGGTATTTGCGCAATAATTTTATAAACACCTTTTTTTTGATAAAAAAAAAAAATGGTTTCATGAATTTAAAAATAACAAAACACTAATTTTAGCCTTGTAGTTTGTAAAATATGAAAGATTGTGTTACACCGAGTAAATAGATATCTAACATGTCACGCTTTAAAATTGCGCAACACTCCTGGAATGGCGCCAAACTTTGGTACTTAAAAATCTCCATAGGAGACGATTTGAAACTTTTTACATGTTACCAGTTTAGAGTTACAGAGGAGGTCTAGTGCTAGAATTGTTGCACACGTTCTAACGCACGCGGCGACACCTCACATGTGTGGTTTGAACGGCGTTTACATATGTGGGAGGGACTTACGTGTGCGTTTGCTTCTGCGTGCAAACTACCGGGGACAGGGGCGTTTTCATTTTTTTTTATTTTACTTACTTATTTATTTTATCACATTTATTCTTAATACAAGGAATGTAAAAATCCCTTGTAATAAGAAATGTGTGTGACAGGTCCTCTTTATGGAGAGATGCGGGGGGGAGGGGTCAATAAGACCTCACGTCTCTCCTCCAGGCTGGAAAGCATTCGATTGTGAAAAAAAATTCACGATCTCATGCTTAGTATTGCTTACTAGCCGCAATCGCGGCATTGTTTACTTTCGGGTACCCGAGCGTGACGTCATCACATCGCGCCGGGGCCTCTGACGGTCATAGAGATGACTGGTGACCATCTGGTCACCAGTCATCTCTATGCTTCCTGCCAGCACTGGACGATTCGCTCTCCGGACCCCTGATGGCACGGGAGAGCCCGGAGAAGCACCGGATGCCGGTGGGAGGGGGGAATGTCCCCTCCTGCCGCCTATAAGAACGATCAAGCGGCGGAATTGCCGCTATGATCGTTCTTATGGTGCGCAGAATCGCCGGCATGAAATAATGATATCTGAATGATGCCTCTAGCTGCCCCCATCATTCAGATACCACTGCACAAAGCCCAGGACGTCATATGACGCCCACACAGGATGGGAGACCCTTCTCGGTGGACGTCAAATGACTATGGATCAGTAGTGAAGTGGTTAACCACGTAAGGACCGCCTCCTGCACATATACGTCGGCAGAATGGCACGGCTGGGCACATGCACACAGGGCTGCTGATAGGGGGGGACCACCAGCCCTCCTGTAGGGGGCCCCAGGACACAGAGGGGCCCAGACAGCAGGAGGGTTGGTGGTCCCCCCCAGTGGTCTCTCACCCAGGTTTCTCCCCCTCTCCCTCCCATCGGCTTTTAGCTGCTGGGTGAGAGACATAGAGGGATAATGAACCTGGCCAGCCACCGTTGAGCTCCTTCCCCTGCCCTGAGAGGGGGTTGTACTAGGAGGAGGGATTTGTGGGAATGTGTACTAGGAGAGGGATTGAAGAATGAAGATTTGTGCTGGGAGGGGAGATGTGGGTGATTGTGTACCAGGAGCCGATGAGGGAATTTGGGGCTAATAGGAGGGATTGGGGGAATTGTGCAGGCAGGGGAGATTTGAACTAGGAGGGGGAATTGGGGTGGCATTTGTGTTGTGATTTTCATGTATTTTTTTGTGAAAATATTGTATAGAATACAGTCAGGTGTGTGTGTTGGGGGGCGGCGGCGGCCCATCAGGTAGGCTGTACTGGGCCCCATGATTCCTAACAGCGGCCCTGCATGCACATACAGGTACGTCTTCTGTTAGTGCCCAGCCGTGGGTTGCGGGGGCGCGCCCGCGACACGGTCTGAAGCTCCGTGACCGTGGGACTCACGAACCCAATCGCCGCTGGAGTTCTGCGATCGGTCCCCAGAGCTGAAGAATGGGGAGAGCCGCGTGCAAACACACCTTCCCCGTTCTTCACTGTGGCGGCATCATTGTGTGTTCCCTTATACAGGGAATCACAATCAATGACATCACACGTCCAGCCCCGCCCCCCTACAGTTAGAAACACACAAGGTCACACATAGCCCCTACAGCGCACCCTAGTGGTTAACTCCCAAACTGCAATTGTCATTTTCACAATAATCAGTGCATTTTTAATGCCTTTTTTTGCTGTGAAAATGACAATGGTCCCAAAAATGTGTCAAAATTGTCCGAAGTGTCCGCCATAATGTCGCAGTCATGAAAAAAATAAAAAAAATTAATAAAAATACAATAAAACTATCCCCTATTTTGTAAACACTATAAATTTTGCGCTAACCAACCGATAAACGCTTATTGCGATTTTTTTTTTTTTTACCAAAAATATGTAGAAGAATACGTATCGGACTAAACTGAGGAAAAAATATATTTTTTATATATTTTTGGGGGATATTTATTATAGCAAAAAGTAAAAAATATAGAATTTTTTTCAAAATTGTCGCTCTATTTTTGTTTATAGCGCAAAAAATAAAAACTGCAGAGGTGACCAAATACCACCAAAAGAAAGCTCTATTTGTGGGGGAGAAAGGACGCCAATTTTGTTTGGGAGCCGCATCGCACGACCGCGCAATTGTCAGTTAAAGCGACGCAGTGCCGAATCGCAAAAACTGTCCGGGTCCATTAGCTGCCTAAAAGGTCCGGGTCTTAAGTGGTTAATTTGCCGCCGTTATTTTCCAAAAAAACGGCGTTTGAAAAATTATTGCGCAAATACCGTGCGAGATAAAAAGTTGCAATGACTGCCATTTTATTCCCTAGGGTGTCTGCTAAAAACAAAAAAAAATGTATATAGTGTTTGGGGGTTCTGAGGAATTTTCTAGTAAAAATAATGATGATTTTTACATGAAGGGGAGAAGTGCCAGAATAGCCCCCCCCCCCCGGTATGGAAGTGGTTAACTGCTGAAAAATGGACAGTTGTGAATCGGCTCCAAAAGGTCTGAATAATGACAGTTCTTCCCGGGTCTGTGCTGCTCATACAGAAGGACCATTTCCTTTAACGTGCCATAAAGACTTCCTCTATGACAGGTTCTGCGCTCGGTGTGTCATTTCTCTGCTACACACCTACTACGTCTCCGTTTTCTGAGAGCCGGCCTCCCCATATATGAAATATATGCATGCTTTGCATTAGGAGTTCAGGGAAGTGGCCCCTACAGGAAAAGCTGAGCAAAGCAGACTCACAGCATCTCCGGATGCAGAAAAGCGTACGAAGCAAATTCTGGTAAAATCTCCTACAGATACAAATGATATCCAATTCCTATATACAGGGGCCAGGGCAGCCATCACAACATTTTGGGGCCCCTTACACAGCTTTAGGCAGGGCGCCCCTGGAGAAGAGACCCAAGGGGGGGTGCTACAGCCTCAAATTGAGACATGGGGGGCTGCCGCGAATTGGGAAGGGGGGGGGGGGCGGTGCTGCCACTGCGTATTGCCCTGTGGACCTCTGGGCCTCTAACAGAAAAATAAAAATAAAAACAATATGTGTATACAGTGTATAAAAAAGGGGGGGGCCTGGGGACCATCGGACCCCTTACAGGTGTAATGCAAAGACAAAAAATTGGAGGGGGCCAGCCGGGCCTGTAAGGGGCCCTGGGGACCATTGAGCCCCTTACAGGTGTAATGCAAAGACAAAAAATTGGAGGGGGCCAGCTGGGCCTGTAAGGGGCCCTGGGGACTATTGGGCCCCTTACAGGTGTAATGGAAAAGAAACGGGAGGGGGGGGGGGGGCGGCCGGACCTGTAAAGGGGCCCTGGGGACCCTTACAGGTGTAATGCAAAAAATAAATATATATATATTTTTTTAAAACATGAGGGGGCCAGCCGGGCCTGTAAGGTGCCCTGGGGACCATTGGGCCCCCTTACAGGTGTAATGCAAAAAAATCATAAATATTGTATTTTATTTTATTAAACTTGAGGAGGCCGGCCGGGCCTGTAAGGGGCCCTGGGGACCATTGGGCCCCTTACAGGTGTAATGGGAAAAAAACCGGAGGGGGCCGGCCGGGCCTGTAAAGGGGCCCTGTGGACCCTTACAGGTGTAATGCAAAAAAAAAAAAGAAATACATTTTTTTTTAAAACGTGAGGGGCCAGCCGGGTCTGTAAGGGGCCCTGGGGACCATTGGGCCCCTTACAGGTGTAATGGGAAAAAAAACGTGAGGAGGCGGGCCAGGCCTGTAAAGGGACCCTGGGGTCCCTTACAGGTGTAATGCAAAAAACGAAAGGGGGGCCAGCTGGGCCTGTAAGGGGCACTGGGGACCATTGGGCCCCTTACAGGTGTAATACAAAAAGAAAATGGAAGGGGGGCAGCCAGGCCCCTGGGGACCATCGGGCCCCTTACAGGTGTAATGCCTGTACCCCTCTGATGGTGGCCCTGTACAGGGCATTAAGCAACTTGGGTTTCAGGAAGTTGGGTATAGTTGTTAAGATGATTGATGGGTCGCAAAAGATGCCCGCTATTGCCCTCCTCTGTGAGTTGCTTTGATGCTGTTTTTTACGGTGTTGCTCGTTTCACCTCCATCTAGGCAAATGCCCACCAACTGGCGCCCCACTGTCCATGGTGCCTTCATGGCCATTGAAGAAAACCTATAACTTAGATAATTTTGTAGGCTGACTAAGGCTGGCTTTGAAGGCTGTTGCAGTGAATATCCCTCTATATGACAGCTGTGTCCTCCAAGTGTCTACTGGGCTTAGGTGGCCATTGAAGAAGACCTACTGTATACTTAGATAATTCTATAGGCTGTCAGGGCTGGTTTTGAAATTTGAACCCAAGTGACCACTTTGCCGAAGTGGCCATTGAAGAAGATCATACTTAGATAATTCTGTAGGCTTCCGAGGTTGATTTTGAAGGCTGTGTCCAATGTCCAAGTGTCCACTGTGCCTAAGTGGCCATTGGAGAAGACCTTTACAGTGGAATACAGGTCAAACAATTTACACAGTGCTGTACATACATGGTGGGGATTCAAATCATGAACCCCAGTTCTGTGCGAACCACTAAGCCACTGCCTTTCTAGCACCACAGTCTTCCACTGGTTGGTGTTCTTCGGCCTAGCCTTGAAAACCCACCTACCATGGATTGGTAGGGTTGTGCAACACCAATGTAGGTAGAGCAATTAATAGCCTTGGATCTAGTGGCAGCGGGTGCCCTAAAAATTTGGGGGGGGCAAACAAACAGAAAAAAAAAAAAAACAACATCAATTGCTGCCACTGTGCCATCAAACGCTGCCCTTGTGCCAAATGCTGCCACTGTGCCCATCAATTGCAGCCACTGTGCCCATCAATTGCAGCCACTGTGACCAAACGCAGCCAGCGTGCCAAATGCTGCCACTGTGCCCATCAATTGCAGCCACTGTGCCCATCAATTGCAGCCACTGTGACCAAACGCAGCCAGCGTGCCAAATGCTGCCACTGTTCCCATCAATTGCAGCCACTGTGCCCATCAATTGCAGCCACTGTGCCATCAAACGCTGCCCTTGTGCCAAATGCTGCCACTGTGCCCATCAATTGCAGCCACTGTGACCAAACGCAGCCAGCGTGCCAAATGCTGCCAGTGTGCGTGTGCTCCCCGCCCGCTCGCCGTCTGCCCGGCACTTACCCTGTCTTGTGGGGCAGCAGGTGATGGCGACAAGCGGGGTCCTTCATGTCTCCTGCACTCCCGTTCTCTCCTCCCATCGGGCGTCCAATAGCAGCGCCTGTTGTTTCAGCCAATCAGGTGACAGGTAACCAGACCTGAGCCTCCCTCCTTCCATCGGGCGTCCAATAGCGGCGCCTGTTGTTTCAGCCAATCAGGTGACAGGGAACCAGACCTGAGCAACCCGATTGGCTGAGAGGTGGGTCAGTGTTAGGGAAGCTATGTATCGCTTCCCTAACACATCACTGAGTAATCAGCGAACCCACAGCAGTGTGCCCGCTGTTTACCCTTTTGGAAGCTTATTAGAGCCCACACAGGCTCTAATCGGGAAGCCTATTAGACCCTATGGCTCCAATCAGGCGCTTCCAAAACACACCCGCCGCTGTAATTCATACAAGGGATAGGAGGCGGCAGCGGCGACCATAGATATATTCATCTATGGTGGGAGAGGGTGACAGGAGGGTGGAGGGGGCAGCGCTCCTGCGTCCTTTTTGGACGCAGCGCCGCCGCTTGGATCTGTTTAGTATTTCTATTAAAACAGTTGATCGGCGGGTTCTTTACCTGGACAGATGGGGGGTTTATGTAAAATGTCTTGGTCTGAAGGTTGAAAATCTCTAGAAATATTCACTGTATATCTTTAACCACTTCCCGCCCGGTCAATAGTATATTGACGTCTGGGAAGTGGTTATGTTATCCTGGCTGGACGTCTATTAACGTCCAGTCAGGATAACGTGACGGCGCGCGGCCATGGGGGAGCGCAGTGCGGCGATCGGTGATGCGGGGTGTCAGTCTGACACCCTGCATCTCCGATCTCGGTAAAGAGCCTCCGGCAGAGGCTCTTTACCACATGATCAGCCGTGTCCAATCACAGTGTAAACAGCAAGAGTCGTTGATCGGCCCTTTCTTACTCACGTCTGACAGACGCGAGTAGAGGAGAGCCGATCGGCGGCTCTCCTGACAGAGGGGGGGGTTCGCGCTGATTGTTTATCAGCGCAGCCCCCACTCGGATGCCCACACTGGACCACCAGGGAAGCCGCCAGGACCACCAGGGAAGGGGGCAACAATAAAAAAAACAGTAATAAATATGAGCACAATAGATGCCAATCAGTGCCCACAAATGGGCACTGACTGGCAACATGGGCACTGACTGGCACAAATGAGTAAACAAGTGATGCCCAGCAATGCCATCAGTGCCACCCCTCAGTGTCACCCCTCAGTGTCCATCCGTGCCCAGTGTCCACATTATCAGTGCCAATCTGTGACACCCATAAGTACCCATCAGTGCCACCCATAAGTGCCGCCCATGAGTGCCCATCAGTGCCGCCTATCAGTGTTTATTATGTGGGCAGATTTCCCGTTCGTTTGTTCCTGGAGCTGGGCGGGGACGATGCCACCCTTGTTGTGTTACATCACCAGCGGCCGCCCAGCAAGAAGACACGCTGCAGTGATCCTCGTCATGAATTTCCATTCAGCAATTTTCAATAATAAAAAAAAAACTCTGCAGACGCGGAAATCTCTGCCGCTTTCCATCGAGTCAGCGTTTGGGGAAAATCGACTCTGAAGTGCATCTTTGCTAATCAGATATTCCCCATGAGCAAGAAGCGAGCGTTCTGTACACGAGGAGGAGGCATGAGAGGAAATTGCTAAGAACCACACACAGCAGTATCACCAGGAAGCCGAGTACTGAGAAGGGCGCCGGGTGCCGCTTACAGTCATCGCCACAGATAACGTTATCGGAATGTTGCAAAACTGAAAAAATTATTTCTCACTCCACTGATGGGGCCTTCTAAGCTAAAAACTGTCTGAAGAAGCATAAAAAACGGAATCAAAAGCAACCATAGGTGTGCGCACAGGGTGAGCCGGATGTGCCCAGGCACACCCTAATCATTCCATGCAGCACAGATCCCCCCTACCGTAGGGTGACCACGTGTCCCGGATTGCCCGGGACAGTCCCACATTTTGCAGGTCTGTCCCGGGCACCTTCATTCCAGGACAATACAGTGTCCCGGAATGAAACTGACACAGACACCCCCCAAGCCAAACTAATGCCCCCAAAAAAGGCCGCCACATCTCTGCTTTACTCACTGACAGTACTTGTCCTGGTCGGAAATGACTGGAGGGGCACAGTCCCCGCCCCCTGCTTGTGATTGGAGAAATCATAAATCCTGCCTATGGTGTCCAATCACTGTGCTGTGATTCGTTACATCACAAGCTGACTACCCTGAATGGTAGTTTGGAAAAGTAGTCACCCTACCCTACCGCCCCGATTCCCTCTGCAGCACCTCCGGCTTCCCCCCCTCTCCTCTCTTCCCGGATGTTACTGCAGAGATGTTTTAGGATGAGTGAGGGAAGGGGCAGGTAAATATGTATGCAGGGTGCTGTGTAATGTAAAGGGGTCCAGTGCTGTGTAATGTAAAGGGGTCCAGAGGTGCAGGGGGCTGTGTAATGTAAAGGGGTCCAGAGGTGCAGGGTGCTGTGTAATGTAAAGGGAACCAGAGGTGCAGGGTGCTGTGTAATGTAAATTGGCCCAGAGGTGCAGGGGGGCTGTGTAATGTAAAGGGGTCCAGAGGTGCAGGGTGCTGTGTAATGTAAAGGGGTCCAGAGGTGCAGGGTGCTGTGTAATGTAAAGGGGTCCAGAGGTGCAGGGTGCTGTGTAATGTAAAGGGAACCAGAGGTGCAGGATGCTGTGTAATGTAAAGGGGCCCAGAGGTGCAGGGTGCTGTGTAATGTAAATTGGCCCAGAGGTGCAGGGGGGCTGTGTAATGTAAAGGGGTCCAGAGGTGCAGGGTGCTGTGTAATGTAAAGGGAACCAGAGGTGCAGGGTGCTGTGTAATGTAAATTGGCCCAGAGGTGCAGGGGGGCTGTGTAATGTAAAGGAGTCCAGTGATGCAGGCTGCTGTGTAATGTAAAGGGGTCCAGAGGTGCAGGGTGCTGTGTAATGTAAAGGGGTCCAGAGTGCTGTGTAATGTAAAGGGGTCCAGAGGTGTAGGGTGCTGTGTAATGTAAAGGGGTCCAGAGGTGCAGGGTGCTGTGTAATGTAAAGGGGCCCAGAGGTGCCGCCGCCGCGCCCAAGGCTGCTCAGTCTAAAATGCCCGCCCCTTTTTTTTTGTCCCAGTCAGGGCCTGGCTACACGCTACATATCACCGGAGTGAGATCAACAATTCTAGGCCCGTTATTCACAGTCGACTCTAAACCGGTGACCAGTGGGGACTTTTAAAGCATCACCTATGGAAAACATTGGGTGTCACCATTCATCACTCTGCGGGGGGCGCAATTCTAAAGCGTGACATGTTGGGTGTCTTATTTACTCGGTGCAACCTCATGAATAAGATGTTTCTTTTAGCGCTGTCAGAGAACCAGCAGATCTAACAGCCGGGTTGTGCTACAGGGCATACCCGTGCGCGAACGGGGCGCGCGCATGCGTGGTTCTGCGGGACCGCGCGTGCACGGGCGTGCACATGCGCGCATCAACGCGCGCATTCACGTGCACCAATCGGATCCCGGTCCTGCCTACTTAAGCCAGCCCCAGTCTCATGACGGGTTGCTGGTTTGTTGTCAGCTCCTGCCTGTGTAAACCTTCCTGAACCTGTGCTTGAACCTGTTTGCTCCGGGTTTGACCTTGACTACTCTACGCCTTCTCCTGCTCCTGACGCCCCGGCTTGTCTCATTGGATCTGCTGCTGTCTCCTATCCCTGACCTCTGGCCTGTACCTTGGACTTTGCTACCTTCTCCAGCCCTTGACCTTTGGCTTGAATCCCGGATCTGCTTCCAGTCCCTGCCTGAACTTTTCCAGTACCTGACTCACTGCCAGTACCTGCTACTTTCTGCCAACTAAATTGCGCTGACCAGTGCCACCTCGGCCTGCTATCAACGCTCAGTCTGCTGCTGGTAACCGGTGCCTCTTTGCGCCCTTCCCCGCTGTCCCATCTCCAGGGGGTGAAGTGCGCAGAGTCGCAAAGGTGAGCCGCTCTTGGCATCTCGGCCTCGGCGAGTACTTATCCCGACAAGCGCTTGGTTAAGCGTTGCGCTGTTTATCCTGTGACATAAAAATGTGAAACCGCCGCCATTTTATTCTCCGGGGTCTCTACACTCAGAAAAAATATACATAGGCCCGGATTCACAAAACACTTACGCCGACGTAACTCACCTTTTCCCGGCGTAGCGTACATATGCGCCCGGCGTATGTGTGCGCCAGAGTCAAAAACCAAGATACACCTAAAAATAGGCCATCCTACCCCAAGGTATCTTACTTACGCCGGTGTGGCGTGGGCGCAAATATGGTCTGGACGTATGTTGCTTCTCCTATTGATTAGGCATTCACATATGCAAATGAGGGAAATACAGCGATTCACGAACGTACTTGCGCCCGGCGCATGATTTACGCGGTTTGCGTAAGTTTTACGTTCGGTGTAAAGTTATTCCCCATAAATGAGGCGCAACCCATGCAAAGGTACGGACCAGGGAACACAAGCCTACGTATTGTTCGTTGGACGTCTGTGACGTCTCTGACGTGGGTCTGGCTGGGCGTAGGTTACGTTCACGGCGTACACAGCGATCCGGCGTATCTTAGGCAGTTGTTCCGACGTGGTTGTGCGCATGCGCACGGGGATACGTCCACGTCTCGACGCATGCGCAGTTCGTTTTAAGTACTTGTCTGGCACCCGGCCCTTCATTTGCACGGGGTCACGCTTCATTAGCATTGATCACGCCCACTCACGCCTACGAAATATACGCCACGCTGGTGCAACGTTGGGAGCATTTGCTTTGTGAATTCCAAGCTTGCCTCTTTGCGCTGCATCGGTGCAGCGTAAAAGAGATACGCTACGCTACATAAATGTGCGCCGATGTCTGTGAATCCGGCCCATAGTGTCTGGGGGTTGTACCTAATCTTCAGGATCTAAAATAATTTCCTCCAACATGCGTGCAAAATCAGCTCTGGCAGCAAAAAGGTTAAACTGATATCACATCCTCTGTAGTTCTGTCAGCTGATTTAATCACTTTCTGAGTGTGCAGATTATTTATCTGTACCCTTTGTCTATGTTCCAGTTTAGGATGGTACCATGACCGCGGAACCGGGCTTCCTGTGTCAGGGGGGCTCACGATAAAGTAAAAAAAAAATTGATGGTATTCTGTAAAAAAAAAAGATAATAGTAAATAAAAAAAATAAAAAATTGATGGTATTCTGTAAAAAAAAAAAAGATAATAGTAAATAAAAAAAATAAAAAATTGATGGTATACTGTAAAAAAAAAATGAATAAAAATAATAGTAAATAAAAAATAAAATAAAAAAAACTGTCTGTTTCAGTTGCAGATTTCTTTCTTCTCCTCGATTAGACCCCAGATCTCTCCATAAAGAGGACCTGTCATGGCCCAGGATATCACAAGGGATGTTGCCCAACTCTTGTGATAGCAATAAAGCAAATAAAAAAATAAATAAAAAATAAATAAAATAATAATAATTTATATATAATAAATAATATAATAGTACTTTTTATTTCTGTCTGTTCCAGTTGCAGATTCTCTCTCCCCCTGTATTTATTTAGACCCCAGATCTATACATAATGTGGACCCGTCATGGCCAATGCTATCACAGGGGATGTTGTTCACCTCTTGTGATAGCAATAAAGAATAAATAAAGAAATTACAAAAATAATGGTCAAATATATATATATATATATATATAAAATCATAAACACATTTAAATTTTATAAAAACTAAGCTATCCTAAATAAATACACCCTAAAAAGTCGATTTTTTTTATGTATTTTTTAAGCAAAATGCACTAAAGCAATCCATCAAAACTTGGCTAAATTTACCGCAAATTCAGTCTGACCAAAACAGACAGTTAAAAGTTATCTCTTTTCCTGTTCTTGATGGGGGTGTCTGTACTTCCTTAAACACCATCTAAATGTTTCCATGTGGGTCTAGCAGCTTCCTTCATCACTTCCGTGAAGGGCCTTATCTGATCATCTAATCTATGACAGACTCACAGGACGGTGGCAATGAGTACACAAGAAGTAGCACCATTTACTTATCAGTACCAAGAAAACACAACTCTTTGCATACGATGCGACCCAAGAACATGTATACCTCAAGAACGGCAATTGGTAAAGAGGACCTGTATGTGCTGTGTATTGGATTTCTGGCACGACCTTGTGGTCAGCGGCACACACCAACCCTGCATGGTGTGCTGGCCTTTTCCATACCTGAAGCAATACATACGAGGAACCAGAGGGAGAACCGACTACAGAGGGACAATAATTGAAAAATCTAATACTTTACTCACAATTTAGAAAAATGGATATCCAATTAATGTGGACTCATGCATAGATATGTGCACTGCCAAAAAAAATAGTTTGTTCCGTTCATTTTCTTTTTTTTTTTCGTTATGATCAAAATTTGTAAAATTCGAAGATTTGTCAATTCAGAAATTTTGCAAATTTAAAAATGTAAAAATGACAAAATCCAAAAGTAAAAAAGAAAATTTGAAAGAATGAAAGAACGAAAATCCCAAAATTTGAAATAATAGCCAACTAATAATAATTATTAAATTATAGGCACATTGCAATTTCCTTTTAAATTTGGCTGTTAGAGAACGTAATGAATACAAATGTATCCAAAAGTTTTGAATTATCCAAAATAATGAATTCTAAAACAAATGGAACAGAATGAATAAAATAACAATTATAAATCCGAAATAATAATAGGAATCGCACACGTGTCTCGCGCCAGGAGGGCCACGAGGCAAAGGACCTCCAAAAACGGCATCTGCCCCTTAAGTATCCCCATCCCAGCATGCACAGTGGGGCACCACTCCCACTGGGCTGCTGCCGAGAAGGCTCACTTAACATGGTTTGCCCAAGTTCCAACACGGGCCTGAGGTGGCAACGCCAGCCACAGGCAACAAGTGAAAACTTCTATCAAGCACACCCATAGCCAGGACAGAGGCCAATTTCCATGAAATTAGTAAAGTAAGCCCAACTATTGGCTCAGACGTCCTCTGAATTTAGCATAGCGCCCCAGTCATTGGGAGCGGGCTCTACATCAGGAACAAAGATGGTGGCACGGGACAATGCACATGCCACTGTTGTGGCAAAACACAGCAGGACTATGCTGCATCTGCTGGGCAGGCGAGTATGTAAATTGAGGAGAACCGAGGATAGGTTGGATGGGAATCAGAGGCGGCTCTAGGCTTTGTGAGGCCTTAGGCAAAACTTGACATGGGGCCCCACTCATGCCCATGATGGGAAAAAGAATTCAACGACAAGAGCCTCTTCCCCACAACTCTTGGCAGCTGGTTGGGGGGGTCTGCGGGCAGGGAGCTTATCGGAATATGGAAGCCCCCTTTAACAAGATGGCCCCCAGATCCTGCTCTTCAATTAACTAAGGGGCGGGGGCCACCCGGTCACCTGGTGAACCCACCCCCTTGTGACGTCATTGACTGAGGGCATGCTGGGTCATTGACGTCACAAGCGGTGGTGTCACCGATATTCACTGGTTGTTGGGGACGCTGGTGGCCCCGCTCCTGAGTCAGGACTCTTAACGCTGCCTTAGCACATATATTGAGTCTCCGAGTGGGGGAAAATGACATATTAGATAGTAAACTGATTAACCTCTGATCATTCTTCTTTGGTGCAGAGGAGGTTGTAAGTTTGTGGTCAAGGATAAGAATCTGCAAAACTACCAGTGCTGATTTCATGGTTTCGGTTCTCAGGAGGACTCGATGTGAAGGTAGACATCCTTTTCGATACATCTGTAAACACCTTACAAGCTATTCATTTTGATACTCAATGCATATTTCTTAATATAGTAGTAAGTTTGGTTTGTAAGCAAGATAATTTTAGGTAAGTCACAGATTTCGCAAGTAAGATGGAAACAGAGTGTGTGATGTGTTCTCTCTCTGCCAATGTCTGTAGTCATTCCTGTAAACCAGACAACAAGCCTATGGGGACTGCCGAGTCCTCTGATCAAGCCACAACAAAAAAAAAATACACATTCACTTACAACACTACACAGCAAATACATTCCAAAATACCAGCAGAATGAGAGATGCGAGGAGGAGGATCGGGTTCAACTGAAAACAGAAGTACTTTCGTTTTTTTTTTCTCTTTCTTTCTGCTTTGAAAAAGCCAACTCAGCCCAAGGGTTCCCCAAACATTTCATGGAAACCAATAGTGTTCCTGGAGGAGCCCTGCCGGCCCGAGGTCCTTCAGAAGAGAAAGTGTGGGCCAAAATGGTCATGTGCCAGTGTAAGATGCTCTGGAGTAGTTCTATACACTACAACCAGGGGTGGGTATGCTGTTTGGAATGGGCAGCTACTGGGACTTAAAGCGGAGTTCCACCCAAAAAGCTTTAAGCACTCCTCGCCCCATTACATGCCACATTTGGCATGTCATTTCTTGGGTAGAGGGGGGAGTGGAGGCTTTGTTAGGAGTGAGACTTCCTGTCCCACTCCCTACTTCCACCTACGGGCCGCCTAGGCGACGACTCCTATGCCCCTAGGCTGCTCCTCCCTCTAGGCGATCTCCTGGGACAAGTGACAGGTCCCAGGAGATCGCCTGTCCTTTCAGGGAGCGCAACGCGACTTGCACATGCGCAATGCGTGGCCGGCCGTAAGGCCGAAAGCTGTCACGGCCGGGTGCCTAGAATAGCAATGGAGGAGTGGGCAGAGGAGCGACGCTTCCGGGCGGCCACATCGCTGGACCGTGAAACAGGCAAGTGTCTGTTAATTAAAAGTCAGTAACTACACCTTTTGTAGCTGCAAGGCTGGAACTCCCCTTTAAGGGACCATTTATACTAGGCATGGATTTGGAAGTTGATTGGACCCCCCTGTCACTGTCATGCAGGCATCCTTCATAATGCCTTATTTGTGCTCTGATTGGTATCAGGCATCATTCCCATTTATCCAATCCATTCATCCCTCCTATCCAACCCTCCTTCCAGCCTATACAAGTAGAGCAAGGGTCTCCAAACTTTTTAAATGAAGGGTCAGTCTACTGTCCTTCGGACTTTAGAAGGGCCGGATTGTGGCCAGCAGGGGTAGAAATGTCCCGAGCCCCGCATCAGTGAGAATAAATATGGCCTCAGGGTTAGTGGTCAGTATGAAGAGAAGTGCCCCATCATTCGTATTCGTAGGAGGAAACGTATTCCATCATTGGTATCAGTGGAAGGAGCCTCATATCATATAATTGCTGAAGACTCCTATCATATATCATTGCTTGAGCCTCATATCATTTGGAGGAATAGTGCCCCAAAGGGCCAGATAAAGGCCCATAAAGGGCCACATCTAGCCCTTGGGCCTCAGTTTGAAGACTCCTGAAGTAGGGGGGATCAGGTTAAACTGAAGTTTTTTCTATTCCTAATGCTTTCCGCTTTGAAAGAGCCAACTCAGCCCAAGAGTTCTCCAAACATTTCATGGAAACCAATAGTGTTCCTGGTGGAGCCCTGCCGGACCAAGCTCATTCAGAAGAGTGTGGGCCGAAATGGCGATCAGCCAAGTTAGGATGCTGTGGGGTAGTTCCATAGACTAAAACCAGGGGTGGGTATACTATTGGGGTAGAATGGGCAGCGGCTGGGTCTTAAGGAACCATATATACTAGACATGGATTGGGAAGTTGATTGAACCTCCTTTCACTGTCATGGTGGCATTCCACTTGATGCCTTAGTGCTCTAGTTGGTATAAGGCATCCTTCCCATCCATCTATCCCTTCTACCCATCTGTCTTTCCATCATATCCTAGGAGGGGGATTGGGGTAAACTGAAAATAGAAGTTCTTTCTTCTCTTCCTCCTCTCCGCTTTAAAAGAGCCAACTCAGCTCTTGGAGTTCTCCAAACATTTCATGGAAACAAATAGTGTCCTGCCAGTCCTAGAGTGTGGGCCAAAATGGTGAGGAGCCAAGATAATATGCTCTGGGTAATGTAATATACTACAACCAGGGGTGGGTATACCATTTGTGTAGAATGGGCAGCTGTTGGGACTTTGGGGATCCTATAAACTAGACTTGGATTGGGAAGTTGATTTGACCCCCTTCCACGGTCATGGTAGCTTCCTTCATGATGCCTTAATAGTGCTCTGGTTGGTATCAGGCATGCTTCCCATTCATCCAATTCATCCTATCTAAACCTCCTTTCATCCTCTCCAAGGAGGGGGATCAGGTTAAGCTAAACATGGAAGTCCTTTCCTTTCCTCCTTCTCTCTGCTTTGAAAGAGCCAACTCAGCCCAATAGTTCTCCAAACATTTCTAGGAAACTAATAGTGTTCCTGGTGGAGCCCTGCCACTGCCAGCCCAAGCTCATTCAGAAAAGTATGGGCCAAAATGGCGATGAGCCAAGTTAGGTGGGGTAGTTCCATAGACTAAAACCAGCAGTGGGTATACTATTTGTGTAGAATGGGCAGCGGCTGGGATTTGGGGGACCATATATACTAGACGTCATTGGGCCAGATTCAGGTAGATGAGAGTATCTTTCCTCTGGAGTAACGCTTCTCATTTACGTTACTCTGAAGACCCTTTCAGCGCAAGTCCTGTAATTCACATAGCAGTTGCGCGTAAACTTGCGCCAGAGTAACGATAATGCGCTGGCGTAACCCGACGCAAGTGGAAGTGGGTGTGATCATATGTAAATGATGGGCGGAGCCCAGCGCAGAGGCTTACGTTCAGCGCATCAACCACGGAGCATGCGCAGTGAGTGAGGCTCCACTCGCCCCCTTTGTGCGCATGCTCACAACTTCCGTCGGCACCACTGCACGGGAAACGTCAGCGCAATGCCTTCCGTTGGGCGTTTAAATGCGCCCGTAGAAGCGCCATTCCGGCACTAAAGTATATCCTGCTCCCCCTCCCCGCAGTGATGTTACTTTTGTTCTGAGATGGCTGCTCCCGTTCCCCGCAAACACACAGGAGAAAGCTGAACTTTAATGGCCAGGAGCTGTCAGCCGTCATCTCGGCTATGGAGACCTATGATGTCTTCCTCCATGGCTGTAAAATTTGACAGACAAGCATGGACAGAGGTGTTGTCCTGCAAGTGGGGGTGCTCAGCTAGCTCTTATCGTCGGTAACGCTGCTGTAGCTGCTCTCCTGCTGACCTGTGGCCATCTGGAGTAAAGATAAAGCAGCCTTTTGTAGAAATAACTTTGCGCCGGACGGACGAGATACGCGCGGCGCATGTAGCCAGCGTATGGTGCTAATCCGTTCGTGAATTGGGAAAAATCCCTCATTTGCATATTTGCAGGGGAAATCAATGGGCGCGACTGATGCGCCCAGCGAAAATAAGCGCTGACGATACTCTGGCGTCGGAACGTTCCGCCGGTCGCAAATGACCCGTTATTGGGCGCATCTAGTTTGGTGGGTACGGGCACATAGAAACGACGGCGCATCATCACAGTTACGCGGCGCATATCCAAATACTCCAGCGCAAGTGTTCGTGAATCTGGCCCATAGTGGCATTCCTCATGATGTCTTAATAGTGCTCTAGTTGACTATAAGGCATCCTTCCCATTTGTCCACCTCTTCTTCCTTCCATCATATCCTAGGAGGGGGATTGGGGTAAACTGAAAATAGAAGTTCTTTCTTCTCCTCCATCTCTCTGCTTTAAAAGAGCCAACTCAGCTCAAGAGTTCTCCAGACATTTCATGGAAACCAATAGTGTTCCTGGTGGAGTCCTGCCAGTCCTAGAGTGTGGGCCAAAATGGTGAGGAGCCAAGATAATATGCTCTGGGTAATGTAATATAATACAACCAGGGGTGGGTATACCATTTGTGTAGAATGGGCAGCTGTTGGGACTTTGGGGATCCTATAAACTAGACATGGATTGAGAAGTTGATTTGATCCCCTTCCACTATCATGGTAGCTTCCTTCATGATGCCTTAATAGTGCTCTGGTTGGTATCAGGCATCCTTCCTATTCATCCAATCCATCCTATCCAACAGTCCTTCCATCCTCTCCAAGGAGGGGGGATCAGGTTAAGCTAAAAATGGAAGTCCTTTCCTTTCTTTCTTCTCTCTGCTTTAAAAGAGCCAACTCAGCCCAAGAGTTCTCCAAACATTTCTAGGAAACTAATAGTGTTCCTGGTGGAGCCCTGCCAGTCTTAAGCCAATATAAAAGAATGTGGGGCAAAATGATGAGCCAAGAAAAGATGCTCTGAAGTAATTCCACAGAATACAACCAGGGGTGGGTATACCATAGAGTGGGCAGTTGGCAGAGCTGTATCATGGCCTAGGCCAACAAGGCCCAGGCCTAGGGCAGCACTTTACAGGGGGGCAGCACGAAAAGAGTCCCTGCCAGCTTGCACTACACTATTAAGAAAATTAGTCTAGCGCCCCATAAAGCGGCTGCGCTGCTTCTGGTAACGCGGCGGCCGGCATTTCGCAACTGTGGGGGGGGGCGCTTCCAATTTTGACTGTTTTGTCATCCTGGACCACAAACCTTTCTCACTGTGCTATATGTTTCTGCTGCACCATCTACTTAAAGTAGAACTATAGGCAACACTTTTACCATCCCTGTCCCAGTGCGAAGATTTCCCTTCACTTCCTGCTCTATGGGTAACCAGGAAGTAAGAGAAAATCTAAGTAAATTAAGGGAATCCATTGCCCCCCCCCCTCAGAACTAGTGTCCTCATTCGAAAATTTCAGGGCGGGTCTTAAACAACACAGGGTGTGGCCGTGACAGGAAGGGGTGGGTCATATTTAAATTAGGGGGTGCACAAGTTTTGTCAGGCCTAGGGCAGCACACAACCTAAATACACCTCTGGCAGTTGGTTGGACTTAGGGAACCATTTATACGAGATGTTGATTGATTGGGAAGTTGACTGTCCCACCTTCCATTTTCAAGGTGGCAGCCTTCATAGTGCTCTGGTTGGTATAAGGCAGTGCTGGTAAACCTCGGCACCCCAGATATTTTGGAACTACAATTCCCATGATGCTCTTGCACTCTGCAGTGTAGGTGAGCATCATGGGAAATGTAGTTCCAAAACATCTAGGGTGCCGAGATTCACCATCACTGGTATAAGGCATCCTTCCCTCTCTCATCCATTGCTCCTTTCCATCCATCCATCCTATGTGGTTGTATATAGGCAGCAATTAAATAGGAGGTTTAAAGCAGCACCACAAGCGCAACCTTTTATTACGACCACAAAGAACAGATTTCCAACGTGCGACAGTTCCGAGCATTGGCCTCAACCCTGCCCACCACATCCTTCCACCACATTATACGTGTGTATGAAATCACCTGGGCATGCCCGATCAAGTATTGCATTTTGTTCACTATTCAAGTAAAAATCAAGTGATCCAAACCTTTGCAAAAGATAAACTTAAAAAAAAACTACGGCACATTTTTTTTTTTTTTAATTACCGTATATACTCGAGTATAAGCCGAGGCACCTAATTTTACCACAAAAAACTGGGAAAACGTATTGACTCGAGTATAAGCCTAGGGTGTCCATCAGTGTGCCTCACTTTGTCCATGTGCATGCCTCACTGTGCCCATGCCTAGACTGATGTTTAACATGGGAGTCTATGGAAGGGGTTCCGGTTTTGGAAAAATCGGTGCTCCCCACCCGTGATTCTCCCAGACAAAAAACTTTGCACACCTGCAGAGGAGAAATTGGGCTACATGTGTGCCAAGATTCGGGTCCAGGGGACCTACGACCGGCCAGTGCCAGGTCCCCAAAGTCACCGGAGAAATGACCGTTTAACATGGGAATCTATGGAAGGGGTGCCCGGCTTTGAAAAAAAAAAAAACGGTGCTTCCCGGCTGTAGGTAGGTAGATTGTAACAACAAACTTTGCACACTTGTAGAGGAAGAGTGGGGGGCTACATGTGTGCCAAAGTCTGGGATATCAGGCGCAAAAAGACGACTCGAGTATAAGCCGAGGGGGGCATTTTCAGCACAAAAAAAATGTGCTGAAAAACTCAGCTTATCCTCGACTATATACGGTATATATGTAGCGCCCCCTTACTTTTTGAAGGGGCGTTACGCTAAAGTTAGTGGGGAATGGGAGAGTTACATGACTCCCATTCGCAATTTGTTAAATTTGGGCTGCTGCCATTTCCAGAACTATCCTTTGGGCTGATCTGCGCTCCAGGGGTGTGTGTCCACCCCTGAGCGGCAGTTGGTGCTAGAGGGGTTCTGGCGGACTTGTTTTCCTCAGCAGCCAATCAGAGGGGTCGATTCCCTCTCCAGGGCATGCTGAGGGAGGCTATATCTGGGGCAGCCGCCTTGGCCTGGGGGCCGTTTTGCTTTCTGCGGGGTCCGAGTTCCAGGTGCGGCATCCACCTTCAGGGTGCGCGCATCCATGGACCCTGCAGCCGTGGCCTACCTGGCCGAAGTTGCGCACCAGGCGGAACTTCATTCTAACACGGAGAGGGATCCCAGTAGCTGCTGGGTCCCGAACTAATCCTAAAAGGATCGCAGGCTGGGAGCTGTACGGTGGGGGATCAGCTTGAGGAGAACCCAGAGGCAGGTGATCCAATAGGGCTTGAACGAAACATCAGGGACTCAGGGACTCTAACTAAATCTATTGGGAGGACTCGCTCATTTCAATTCCATGCTCACTCAAGTACTAGGCCTGTGGCAGAGGCCTGGTCCTCCCAACATTTGTGATGTTGATGTTCTGGCTGCCAGGCCTGTGGCAGAGACCTGTCCGGGGGCACTTTACCCATTCCAATTGGAGTGGTGACAAACCAAATTCATCACTGCTGAGAGCAGGGTTGCTGCCTCTCTTCTATATCCAAGGACTGATACTCAAGCTCTCTCTCTGCTCATCAACCTTTCCTGTCCTGTACCATGTAGATGAAGGACACGTTGGGCCTTGCATACCCCACAACCGTCCCGGATTTCACGTGAATGTCCCGCGATTCGCGTTAAATCCCGCGGTCAGTGCTGGAGTCCCGCAAATTTGCGACACCCCCCCGCCATTACCACGATTCACTCCCCCCCGCTCAACAACTCCGATCCGCGGAAACCCCCACCACTTAACAACTCTGATCTGTGGAACCCCCCCCCCCCCCCCCCCGTGCAACAACTCCGGATCCGCAAAACCCCCCCCCCGACTCAACAAGGTGTCCCTCATTCCCATCTCAAAAAGTCAGGAGGTATGGGCCTTGGAATAAAAGCATTGAAGAAAACCCAACTAAAGACTGGACACTCGCTCTCTATTTCAACTCACAGGTATCACCCCTAGACACCTGTCAGGTAACTCACCACGCCGATCCCACTTAGGGTCCTTTCACACGGAGTGGACCGTTTTTCGGTCCTCTGCGTGTGTGTCCGTCGGCTCAGCGGGGATCCACACACTGGTCCCTGTGCAGGGACCGCCCTGTCTCTCCTCCGCTCTCCCCTATGGGGAATCGGATGAATACAGACCGTGTGTCCATATTCATCCGATCCGATGGAAGAAAAATAGGGTTTTCTTCCGTCTGAAAAAACGGATCCAGACGGACGCGGATCTTTGCGGACGTTAGCGGATGCATCATCCGCTAACGGACGCGATCCCATAGTGGCCCATTACAAGTCCGTTTACAGACTTGTAAAAGCAGACGAACGGAGGCGGACGTCTGAAAGGGGCCTTATACTCCGCAGCTCCTGAATGGGGTAGCACTACATATACAATTTTAATATACTCTTAAATAGCCACAATATTTATAAATCCCCTTTTTGGGCTACAAATACCTTAACAAAGCTACCTATTACCTAGTAAAAGTAGCCGTGACATCATCACTGTGCTGTACTTAGAGGGGAAAACTGTGGGAGGGGCCCAGCAGGCTCCACCCACCAGAGGCTGCCTGCAAAAAAAAAAACAAGACCAGTCACCCTGCACAAGGAGAGAGCAGATCGGTGGGAGGGGCCCATCAGGCTCCATCCACTAAAGAAAACTACAGGAGGGGGCGGAGACAAAAGACAGTCCCCCTGCACAAGAAAAAAGCAGAGCTGTGGGAGGGGCCCAGCAGACTCCACCCACTACAGAAAACTACAAGAGGGGGCGGAGACAAAACCAGTCCCCCTGCACAAGAAAAGAGCAGAGCTATGGGAGGGGCCCCAGCAGGCTCCACCCACTGCAGAAAACTACAAGAGGGGGCGGAGACAAAACCAGTCCCCCTGCACAAGAAAAGAGCAGAGCTATGGGAGGGGCCCCAGCAGGCTCCACCCACTGCAGAAAACAACAGGAGGGGGACACGACCAGTCACCATTCACAAGGAGAGGGAGCAGCAGTGATCGGTCTTTATTACAGGAAGTCTCACACTGGATTTCTGCTCAGATCTGGAGGAAATACACAAAGATCTCCGAGATTGCAGAAGAAGACACACGACCGATAGATTTAAATATTTACTTATACCGGAGTTCAACTTCTTCTAGCGACAGGCACCTGAATGATCAGATGTGAACAGGCGACATTTAAAACAATGAGATTTTTAATGTTGATCTTTGAGTTCAATCAATAGTACTACTATGTGGCCCTCTAATGTAGTCCAACTCTGCGCTTAGGATGATAACTCAAAATTCTCTGTACAGATGCTTCTGATAAACAATAATACCATATATAGAAAAGCAGCTGCTAAAAGTAAATAACAATTATTAAGAGCAGAAAAAATTCACAGACTAGTGTATAGTCCAATCTCAGTTCTGCAGCAGCGCTGCAAACCTTAAGTTTGTTAAAGTCACAATAAGTTGACCGTCCGGGATTGCTTGAAAATTGTGCTTCCAATCACCAACAGTGTTCACCACGTGGGGGGAGAAAGAAAGTCCCCTTTGGGGAAACACTTACCAGATGGTAATGATCAGAAAGCCCATCAATACATCTCCTTTGGTCACCGTCTCAAACTTATTACTCTCCAGGTATATTGGATGAAAATTCGCAAGTGTGTAGGGAAAGAAAAAATATCTACATAGAGCAATATCGTTTGATAACTTTTAATAGCCCAAAATAGATCCCCCTTACAAGTGCATGCGTACCATAGTTAATAAGTTTCAGGCAAAATACTGATAATCAAAATCAGTGTGTGTGTGTGTGAACTCTTCACTGGATACCTGAGGACCGCTTGGAAAGATTTCCTGCAGTTTCCTGGTTTCCTCCGTGTGGAGCGCACGCGTCACTTCCGGGTTAGGTGCTGAACAACCACGCTCTGACGTTTCGTCGTTTAGGACTTCTTCTGAGGCTATTAAAAGTTATCAAACGATATTGCTCTATGTAGATATTTTTTCTTTCCCTACACACTTGCGAATTTTCATCCAATATACCTGGAGAGTAATAAGTTTGAGACGGTGACCAAAGGAGATGTATTGATGGGCTTTCTGATCATTACCATCTGGTAAGTGTTTCCCCAAAGGGGACTTTCTTTCTCCCCCCACGTGGTGAACACTGTTGGTGATTGGAAGCACAATTTTCAAGCAATCCCGGACGGTCAACTTATTGTGACTTTAACAAACTTAAGGTTTGCAGCGCTGCTGCAGAACTGAGGTTGGACTATATACTAGTCTGTGAATTTTTTCTGATCTTTGAGTTCAGGTGTGAATGGGGCCCCAGGCATGATGCTGGAATGAATTGGCTGTCAATGCCTCCCGACATGCCAAATATGAGCATGAACTTATTTTTTTGCAACATAATGCACTACCATATGTTGCGGCACGCTACAATGTAGGCTTATGCAGGCAATATAGGCGCTACAATGTAGGCTTATGTAGGCGCTACAATGTAGGCTTATGCAGGCAATATAGGCGCTACAATGTAGGCAATGTAGGCGCTACAATGTAGGCTAATGTAGGCAATGTAGGCGCTACAATGTAGGCTATTTTAGGCAATGTAGGCGCTACAATGTAGGCTAATGTAGGCAATGTAGGCGCTACAATGTAGGCTAATGTAGGCAATGTAGGCGCTACAATGAAGGCTTATGTAGGCAATGTAGGCGCTACAATGTAGGCTTATGTAGGCGCTACAATGTAGGCTTATGTAGGCAATGTAGGCGCTACAGTGAAGGCTTATGTAGGCAATGTAGGCGCTACAATGTAGGCTTATGTAGGCGCTACAATGTAGGCTTATGTAGGCGCTACAATGAAGGCTTATGTAGGCAATGTAGGCGCTACAATGTAGGCAATGTAGGCGCTACAATGAAGGCTTATGTAGGCGCTACAATGTAGGCTATTTTAGGCAATGTAGGCGCTACAATGTAGGCTTATGTAGGCAATATAGGCGCTACAATGTAGGCAATGTAGGCGCTACAATGAAGGCTTATGTAGGCAATGTAGGCGCTACAATGTAGGCTTATGTAGGCAATGTAGGCGCTACAATGTAGGCTAATGTAGGCAATGTAGGCGCTACAATGTAGGCTAATGTAGGCAATGTAGGCGCTACAATGTAGGCTATTTTAGCCAATGTAGGCAATGTAGGCGCTACAATGTAGGCTTATGTAGGCAATGTAGGCGCTACAATGTAGGCTAATGTAGGCAATGTAGGCGCTACAATGAAGGCTTATGTAGGCAATGTAGGCGCTACAATGTAGGTTTATGTAGGCAATGTAGGCGCTACAGTGAAGGCTTATGTAGGCAATGTAGGCGCTACAATGTAGGTTTATGTAGGCAATGTAGGCGCTACAGTGAAGGCTTATGTAGGCAATGTAGGCGCTACAATGTAGGCTTATGTAGGCGCTACAATGTAGGCTTATGTAGGCGCTACAATGAAGGCTTATGTAGGCGCTACAATGAAGGCTTATGTAGGCAATGTAGGCGCTACAATGTAGGCTAATGTAGGCAATGTAGGCGCTACAATGTAGGCGCTACAATGAAGGCTTATGTAGGCAATGTAGGCGCTACAATGTAGGCTTATGTAGGCAATGTAGGCGCTACAATGTAGGCTAATGTAGGCAATGTAGGCGCTACAATGAAGGCTTATGTAGGCAATGTAGGCGCTACAATGTAGGCTTATGTAGGCGCTACAATGTAGGCTTATGTAGGCAATGTAGGCGCTACAGTGAAGGCTTATGTAGGCAATGTAGGCGCTACAATGTAGGCTTATGTAGGCGCTACAATGTAGGCTTATGTAGGCAATGTAGGCGCTACAATGTAGTCAATGTAGGCGCTACAATGAAGGCTTATGTAGGCAATGTAGGCTCTACAATGTAGGCTTATGTAGGCGCTACAATGTAGGCTATTTTAGGCAATGTAGGCGCTACAATGTAGGCTTATGTAGGCAATATAGGCGCTACAATGTAGGCAATGTAGGCGCTACAATGAAGGCTTATGTAGGCAATGTAGGCGCTACAATGTAGGCTAATGTAGGCAATGTAGGCGCTACAATGAAGGCTTATGTAGGCAATGTAGGCGCTACAATGTAGGCTTATGTAGGCGCTACAATGTAGGTTTATGTAGGCAATGTAGGCGCTACAGTGAAGGCTTATGTAGGCAATGTAGGCGCTACAATGTAGGCTTATGTAGGCGCTACAATGTAGGCTTATGTAGGCGCTACAATGAAGGCTTATGTAGGCAATGTAGGCGCTACAATGTAGGCAATGTAGGCGCTACAATGAAGGCTTATGTAGGCAATGTAGGCGCTACAATGTAGGCTTATGTAGGCAATGTAGGCGCTACAATGAAGGCTTATGTAGGCAATGTAGGTGCTACAATGTAGGCTTATGTAGGCAATATAGGCGCTACAATGAAGGCTAATGTAGGCAATGTAGGCGCTACAATGAAGGCTTATGTAGGCAATGTAGGCGCTACAATGTAGGCTTATGTAGGCGCTACAATGTAGGCCTAGAGTCCAATAACATTCTGGATGACTACCAGTCGGGATTCCGGCCTGGGCGAGGCACAGAGTCAGCTCTTGTCAACGTCCAGGACGATCTTCTGATGGCTTTAGACCAGGATCACTCGGTGGTTCTAGTGTTACTGGACCTGTCTTCTGCATTCGACACCATTGACCATCAGGTGCTTCTGGATCGATTGGTGACGATTGCCAGACTAGAAGGTCAAGCCTTAGTATGGATGGCCTCCTTTCTCCAGGAGAGAACGCAGCGAGTACAGCTGGGGGTTTTTCAATCAGCTGACCTCCCCCTCTCCTGTGGAGTTCCACAGGGCTCGGCTTTATCTCCAGTCCTGTTCAACATCTATGTGAGGCCACTGGCTGACCTCATCAGGCATCACAATCTCCAGTTCCATGTCTATGCCGATGACACGCAGCTTTACTTTAAATTCAAACATGGTGAAGTTGCTCCCGAAACCCTGGCCGCTTGCCTTCGGGAGATCGATCAGTGGATGTGTGCCAACTCTCTGAAGTTAAACAATAGTAAGACCGATTGTATTACCTTCAGTGACTTGAGTCTGGCCCCTACACTGCCCCAATGGCCCTCGGAGTTTGGCAGCGTTCCCGAGAGAGCCACCCAGGTCAGGGACTTGGGAGTCATCCTGGACTCCCGGTTGACTCTGATCCCCCAGATAAGCAAGGTGGTAAGCACCTGCCACTTCCATCTTAAACTTCTGAGGGTGTTATTTCGATTCATTGACCACCCCAGCAAAAAAACGGTTGTCTCTGCCACGATCGCTAGTCGCCTGGACTATTGTAATGCCCTGTATCTAGGACTTCCTAATAACAACCTGCATAGACTCCAGCTTGTTCAAAATGCAGCTGCGCGGCTACTCACGGGGGCTTCCCGTAGAGAGCATATCACCCCCTCTCTTGTCGCCCTGCATTGGCTTCCTATTTCAAAACGGATATTGTTCAAGACTGGTTGTATTATGCACAGGGTATTCTATGGTTCGGGTCCAGGCTACCTCCGTGCAAGATTCATCAAATACGTCCCTTCCCGCCCCCTCCGTTCCAGTACCTCTCTGGATTTTATGGTGCCTCGCTTTAGGAAGGCTCGTCGAGGAGGTCGCTCTTTTTCCGTCCAGGGGGCAAAATTTTGGAACAGCATCCCCCTGCCGATTAGACAGGTTAGCAATCTCCTGGCTTTCCGTCGCAAACTTAAAACCCACCTGTTTACCCAAGCCTATGGCTGAACCAGTAGAGGGGTGTCTTGAGTCCTTCTCATGTTATACTAGGTTTCTCCCTTCTTAGTACCCCTTTTTATTGTTGCGGTGCCGACTTTTGTTCTCTGCTATGGGTGATGTGTACTTTTGCGTTTGGCGCTTCGAGGCCCTATGGGTAAGACGGGCGCGATATTAAACACTTTTTAATAATAATAATAATAATGTAGGCAATGTAGGCGCTACAATGTAGGCTTATGTAGGCGCTACAATGTAGGCTTATGTAGGCGCTACAATGAAGGCTTATGTAGGCGCTACAATGTAGGCTTATGTAGGTGCTACAATGTAGGCGCTATAATGTAGGCTTATGTAGGTGCTACAATGTAGGCTTATGTAGGCAATGTAGGCGCTAAAATGTAGACTTAAATTGATGGCAAACCTCAGACATGAAATATGAACAAATCATATCCCTCCATAGTGTGTACTTGTCTCAGCCCAGAGCACTATGTGTCATTTATTTTTGCTGCCTCCTTCCTCTGATATCAGCATGGCCCGGGTTGATGACGTCACAAGTGGGTGCGGTCACCCGGTTACATCATTGTGTGGCCCTGCCCCTGACATATTTAACTTGTGGACCGCACGCCATCGTTGTACGTCGGTACTTTAACGTAGAATACTGGGGTTACGGCAGCAGATAGCCGCCATAACCCCGGTATATTCTTAAATGGCGGACGGTCCGCTTTCTGATAAAAGCGGTCTCACTTGCACTGCCCCCAGAAGTGATCAGGTGGCTGTTTTGCTCAAAGAGAATCGGCTGATGTAAATTTTGATACCGGGTAGACATGTGCACTGCAGAAACATTTGTTTGTTTTCATTACATTTTTTTTTTATTTTTTTTTAGTTTTTTCCCCTTTTTCAGGTCATTCTTTACAATCACAAACCGTAAATTAGAAATTTAGTAAAATTCATAAATCTAAAGATAAGAAAGAAAATCCGAAAATTTGTAAGAATAACCAACTAATAATAACTATTAAATAATAGGTATTGGAATTTCCTTTTTAAATTTGGCTGTTGAACGTAACAAATATGAATTTATCTGAAGTAATAATAATAATTTGTTTCATTCCATTTGTTTAAATGCGGCATTCATAATTTTGAACATAACAAATTAATAAATGAGAATAATAATAAAACATGATGGGCCAGATTCAGGTACGAGTTACGCCGTCGTAACTCTGAGTGAGTGAGGTTGTATCTATGCGCCTGATTCTTAGAATCAGTAACGCATAAATTTGTCTTAGATCCAACCGACGCAAGTCTCTTACGCCGTTGTATCTAAGTTGCATATTTACGCTGGCCTGCATATTCGTCGATTTACGCGTCAAATATGCAATTGAGCTAGATTCACGAACGTACTTGCGGCCGGTCGTATTTTTTTACGTCGTTTGCGTAAGCGCAAGTCCGGCGTAAGGTTACCCCTGCTATATGAGGCGTATGCAATGTTAAGTATGGACGTCGGGACAGCGTAGAATTTTCCGTCGTTTACATCGTTCGCGTAAATCGCTCACGAAAAGGGCTTTGCGTAAGTTACGTTCACGTCGAAACCAATGAGTATTTGCGGCGTAATTTTGAGCATGCGCACTGGGATACGTCCACAGCCGGCGCATGCGCAGTTCGTTCGGCGCGTCATTTACGTGGGGTCACGGTTAATTTCAATACAACACGCCCCCTACCTGCCCAATTTCAATTACTCGCACTTACGCCGGCACATTTACGCTACGCCGCCGCAACTTACGGAGCAAGTGCTTTGTGAAAACAGCACTTGCCTGTAAAAGTTGCGGAGGCGTAACGTAAATAGGATACGCTACGCACGCGCAAACTACCTGAATCTAGCCCAATTATTATTATTATTATTAATTTGTTACGTTTATTTAGATGCGCCATTCGTTATTTCAGATAATTCGTAACTTCGGATGAATTTGTATTCGTTACGCTCACTAACAGACACATTTTAGTTTGTAATAGTTTCAGATTTTGGGGTTTTAGTTTTTTTGAATTTTACAAATTAATTAAATAAATATTTGGAAAAATATTCGGAAACATTTTAAGGTTTTTCGTCAATTTGGATAATTCCGAATGAACAAAAATTCATAAAAAAAAACGAATTTGGAACTAAACCAATTGCAGATGCCTAATATCGCGGGATGTCGTCTGTAGCGGCAGGCATCATCCCGGTATAACAACTTTAACCCACGGACATCCTACGTTCGGGAAGTGGCATCACCAAGCCGCTCTACACCCGACGTGCGCATGCGCTCAGTCGCACCTGTAGGTGTGACCCAAGCCTTGCACCTCTACAGTACCCAAGTCCCAGACAAACCACATCCAATACATGAAATATCACAACTCACCCAACTCATCAGCAGGATGAACAAAGTATTCTTCATGGTGAGGAGAGATCTATGGA
Source organism: Rana kukunoris (assembly GCA_029574335.1). NCBI lineage: Eukaryota > Metazoa > Chordata > Amphibia > Anura > Ranidae > Rana > Rana kukunoris. The sequence goes on along the minus strand of CM056058.1, from coordinate 158,128,271 downwards.
GAGGATCGAGTCGTGGATCGCCGATCGTTACAGTGTGACGTTCCGAGATCTCCGTCCTCCACACACTGAAACTAAAAGACATTGACAGACACCACTCAAGTCAGCTGCACGTTTTTGGCTGTGTCGGCCACGCCCCCTGCGACTGTCATCTAAATCAAAACCCACACTAAGGGGAAGTGCGCTGACATCGATCCTCGGCTCTAACCACAACACATTTCTGAAAAATGACTTACAGGGGAAGAAAACGTCCGACATTAAATACTCAATAAACCCGGATGCCTTCTGACTACCGATAACCATCGGCTTACCCGAAAAAACCGCCGCGGTAATACACACAAATATTAGTATTTTACATGAGATTATATACTCACAGTATCTCACAAAAGTAAGCAAACCCCTCACATTTGTGTAAATCTTTTCATGTGACAAGCAAAACTGCCCGTGGTTCCCCTTTGTAATTCTATGCTGTGTTCCGCTTTCCGATCCCGACACACTCCTGATCCCCACAAGCCGAGCGTAGCACACTCCTGATCCCTGGCATTCCGAGTCCGACACACCCGTGATCCCAGGCATTCAGAGCGTAGCACACTCCTGATCCCTGCATTCTGAGCGTAGCACACTCCTGATCCCTGCATTCTGAGCGTAGCACACTCCTGATCCCTGCATTCTGAGCGTAGCACACTCCTGATCCCTGCATTCTGAGCATAGCACACTCCTGATCCCTGCATTCTGAGCGTAGCACACTCCTGATCCCTGCATTCTGACCGTAGCACACTCCTGATCCCTGCATTCTGAGCGTAGCACACTCCTGATCCCTGCATTCTGAGCGTAGCACACTCCTGATCCCTGCATTCTGAGCGTAGCACACTCCTGATCCCCGCATTCTGAGCGTAGCACACTCCTGATCCCCACATTCTGAGCGTAGCACACTCCTGATCCCTGCATTCTGAGCCCAACGCACTCCTGATCCCTGCATTCTGAGCCCAACGCACTCCTGATCCCCGCATTCCGAGCCCAACGCACTCCTGATCCCTGCATTCCGAGCCCAACGCACTCCTGATCCCCACAAGCCGAGCGTAGCACACTCCTGATCCCTGGCATTCCGAGTCCGACACACCCGTGATCCCAGGCATTCAGAGCGTAGCACACTCCTGATCCCTGCATTCTGAGCGTAGCACACTCCTGATCCCTGCATTCTGAGCGTAGCACACTCCTGATCCCTGCATTCTGAGCGTAGCACACTCCTGATCCCTGCATTCTGAGCATAGCACACTCCTGATCCCTGCATTCTGAGCGTAGCACACTCCTGATCCCTGCATTCTGACCGTAGCACACTCCTGATCCCTGCATTCTGAGCGTAGCACACTCCTGATCCCTGCATTCTGAGCGTAGCACACTCCTGATCCCTGCATTCTGAGCGTAGCACACTCCTGATCCCCGCATTCTGAGCGTAGCACACTCCTGATCCCCACATTCTGAGCGTAGCACACTCCTGATCCCTGCATTCTGAGCCCAACGCACTCCTGATCCCTGCATTCTGAGCCCAACGCACTCCTGATCCCCGCATTCCGAGCCCAACGCACTCCTGATCCCTGCATTCCGAGCCCAACGCACTCCTGATCCCTGTATTCCGAGCCCAACGCACTCATGACCCCCGCATTCCGAGCCCAACGCACTCCTGATCCCTGCATTCTGAGCCCAACGCACTCCTGATCCCCGCATTCCGAGCGTAGCACACTCCTGATCCCTGGCATTCCGAGTCCGACACACCCGTGATCCTTGGCATTCCGAGTCCGACACACCCGTGATCCCTGGCATTCCGAGCGTAGCACACTCCTGATCCCCGCATTCTGAGCGTAGCACACTCCTGATCCCTGCATTCTGAGCGTAGCACACTCCTGATCCCTGCATTCTGAGCCCAACGCACTCCTGATCCCTGCATTCTGAGCCCAACGCACTCTTGATCCCTGCATTCTGAGCCCAACGCACTCCTGATCCCTGCATTCTGAGCCCAACGCACTCCTGATCCCTGCATTCTGAGCCCAACGCACTCCTGATCCCTGCATTCTGAGCCCAACGCACTCCTGATCCCTGCATTCTGAGCCCAACGCCCTCCTAATCCCTGCATTCTGAGCCCAACGCACTCCTGATCTCTGCATTCTGAGGCCAACGCACTCCTGATCCCTGCATTCTGAGCATAGAACACTCCTGATACCTGCATTCTGAGCATAGCACACTCCTGATCCCTGCATTCTGAGCCCAACGCACTCCTGATCCCTGCATTCTGAGCCCAACGCACTCCTGATCCCTGCATTCTGAGCCCAACGCACTCCTGATCCCTGCATTCTGAGCCCAACGCACTCCTGATCCCTGCATTCTGAGCCCAACGCACTCCCGATCCCTGCATTCCGAGCCCGACGCACTCCTGATCCCTGCATTCCGAGCCCAACGCACTCCTGATCCCTGCATTCCGAGCCCGACGCACTCCTGATCCCTGCACTTTCTTGTAATACTTTTTTTTGTATCCACTGCAATTGGGCTCTATTTTGAGGTTAACAAAGTATCATCACCCGCAGTAGATCACAAAGGCAGTGCGTTTTGAACACAGTGCAGAACACACACATGGAACATGCCTTTCTGGCACCACGTTCTGGTGTGAACCGTCCAACAACAGGACGCTGTGGCCCCCGGTGATCTTTGACTTCATCATTGCTGTTCAAGTAGATCTCCATCTCTCTAAGGTTGCCTACCCCTGCCCTAATGCAAAAGGCTGCGCACACCTATGGTGACTGGTCTCGTCTCCGCCCCTCCTGTAGTTTTTAGTAGTGGGTGGAGTCTGCTGGGCCCCTCCTACTGCTCTTCTCTCTCTCTCTCCTTGTGCAGGGTGATCAGTCTGGTCTCCACCCCCTCTCAGTGTAGTCTGTATGCAGCCTCAACAGCTCCCATCAATGCAGCCTCACCAGTGCCCATCAATGCAGCCTCAACAGCTCCCATCAATGCAGCCTCACCAGTGCCCATCAAATTCAGCCTCACCAGTGCCCATCAAATGCAGCCTCACCAGTGCCCATCAAATGCAGCCTCACCAGTGCCCATCAATAAATGTTTACTTGCTTCCATTCATTCGAGAGTCGGGACACAGACACAGTCCTGTGCTGTGCCTGTGACACTGTGTGCAAAGGGAGCAGTGGATGCCTGCTGATGCTGAGATTTAGCTTGCTGCAGAGAGAAAAGGGTAGGAACACCAGAGGCTGGGTGCCCTAGGCAGCTGCCTGGTTTGCCTAGTAGTAGCACCGACCCCAGTAGTAGATGGAGCCTGCTGGGCCCCTCCCACAGCTCTGCTCTCTTTTTCTCTTTATGCAGGATGACTGGTCCCGTCTCCGCCCCTCCTGTAGTTTTCTGTAATAGGTGGAGCCTTCTGAGCCCCTCCCACTGCTCTGCTCTCACTTTCTCCTTATGCAGGATGACTGGTCTTGTCTCCGCCCCTCCTGTAGTTTTCTGTAGAGGGTGGAGCCTTCTGAGCCCCTCCCACATCTCTGCTCTCTCCTTCTCCCTATGCAGGATGGCTGGTCTTGTCTCTGCCCCTCCTGTAGAGGGTGGAGCCTTCTGAGCCCCTCCCACAGCTCTGGAGGACTGGTCTTGTGTCCGCCTCCTCGTGTCGTTTTCTGTAGTGGGTGGAGCCTGCTGGATTCCTCTAGCTCTGCTATCTGATAATGTCACTGCCACTTTTACAAGGCAATATCTGGGTTGGTAAAGATATTTCATGCTCACAAAGTGGATTTATATCCTCCTTTCTGCCTTTTGAAGAATATATTTAAATGGAGCATTTTTTATGGACGGGATTCGGCTTCAACAATGTAAAAGCAATAGAGATCTGGGGGTGCATTTGATGCGTCTCTGGAGGAGACTGCGAAGGGTCGCACATCAAACACGGGAACGCGTCTGATTTTTTTTCATACGTTTCGTCTGATTTGTATAAGAACTAGGCCACTCAGAGTCTCTCACATTGCTTTCAAAAAAAAAAAAGGGGAAGAAAATAATAAACTAAATATATCTAAAAAATTTGCATAGAGTGTGACCGCTACTACAGATTAGAGAGCCCAGCGACGATCCCGAGAACGTGAAATGTCACTGAAATGCACTCGTCTACGCCAGCAGCGGTGAGGACTCTGAACACCGTGGGCGGGGTGATATCATCGCCTAGATAACGTTTCTGCAATTCACAGTGCAGGAAAAAAAAAAAATTCTAATGGAAAATTAAAGAAAGAGAAAAAAAACAAAAAAAAAAGACTAAAAAGAAAAAAAACGTAAACTGAAAACGTAACACTTCCTGAGTGAAAGTACAAATACTTGAGGTGTTCACGTTCGTCACACCGCGTCACATCAACATTCCCGATACTTAATTTTGGGTCGGTGACTCAACAAAGTGGTGAGAGAGATCGGCAACGGGCATGGGCGGAGTCATTTCAGCAAACAAATAAAATTAAATAATAAATGGGATTTTGCCGTCAAACTGCCGCTTCGGGAAAAATGCTCCCTGTGCCACTTAGGCAAAATTTGTTGAAAAATAAAATAAAATAAAGTTTAATTTATTACATTTACGGGTTTCATTTTTTTATTTCTTTTATGTTGGATGAACATTTGCCCAGCTCTCATATTAAACAAACATGGCCGCCATCAGGGGGGTACAGGCCGTACACCTGTAAGGGGGCTGGAGGTCCCCAGAGGCTTGGATGGCAACCCCCTTTTTTTCTATTTTTTTTTATTTTTTTGTAAGGGGCCCGGAGGTCTCCAAAGCCCTGTATTTTTTATTTTATTATAGAAAAATATATACATATTTTTTTTTATTATTATTATTAAAGGGCAGAGGTCCCCAGGGCCCCAGATGGCAACCCCCCCTTTTTTTTTTTTTTTTTTTTTTTAAATTATAGATTTTTTTCTTTTTTTTATATATATTTTTTCTTTATTTTTTTTTATTTTTTAAAGGGCCCGAATGGCAACCCCATTTTTTTTCTTTTTTGTAAGGGGCCCGGAGGTCCCCAGAGCCCCGCATAGCAACCCCCCCCTTTTTTATTTTATATTTTTTTTATAAAAAAAATATATATATATATATTTTTTTAATTAAAGGGCCCAGAGGTCCCCAGGGCCCCGGATGGCAACCCCCTTTTTTTTATTATTTTATTTTTATATATAAAAAAATTTATAGAGAAATATATATACTGTATATATATATATATATATATATATATATATATATATATATAATTTATTTAGATATATATATTTTTATTTTTATTAAAGGACCTAGAATTTCCCAGGAGCCCCCATAGTTCCCCATTCCCTGGATGGTAACCCTTTGTGTTTATTTAATTTTTATTAAAAATATATATATTTTATGAAAGGGCCCAGAGGTCCCCAGGGCCCCGGATGGCTACCCCCTATATATATATTCATATATGCACCCCCCCCCCCCCGATTCAAGACCCCCCTTCTCAATTTTCTCAATTAGCGGCGGCACCCCCCGCTTCTCAATTTGAGGCGGCAGCAACCTCCCGGTTTCCCGAAGCTGTGTAAGGGGCCCCATAATTCCCTGTAAACAAAGTAGCCTTGAGGCTTGACAAAGGAGCAGGGCAGCTCAGAAACACGTAGTCATGCGCCCGTTTGGTTCTCTGCTCTGACATCACTTCTTAATTGTTAAAAAAAATTGTGATCTCGATTTAACCCCGCCCCCACCCCCCTTTTCGAGCTCTATGCAGAATTTCCCGATTCATTCACGTAACAAGTGTAGAGTCCTCTGCTCACTCAGCTGTCAAAAGAAGAAAAAAAAATACACAAAACAGGAAGTCTGCCAAGTTTTGTCCACGCTGGTAGAGATACACATTTTTAACTTTTCGTTCTAAGATCAAAAAGGAATGAACTTAGGTCTGTAGATGAGAGAAGTTTAACTAAACCTTTTTCTGGACACTTGTTTCTTACCAAGTTAAAAATCTGTATTTATTTATTTTTTGCTAGAAGATTACTTGGAACCCCCAAACATTTTTATATAAATATATGTATTTTTTTAACCACTTAAGGACCCCTTATATACGGCGAAGCTCCATGACCGCGCCTGCTGTACCCACAGACCCGATCGCCGCTGGTGTCCAACGATCGGTCACCGGAGCTGAAGAACGGGGAGAGGGGAGTGTAAAAACAGCTTCCCCGTTCTTCTCTGTGGCAGTGTCAGTGATCGTCTGTTCCCTGATATAGGGAATGACGAACAGTGACGTCACACCTACAGCCCCGCCCCCCCTACAGTTAGAAACACATATGAGGTCACACTTAACCCCCTACAGCGCCCCCCTATTGATAAACTCCTAAACTGCAATTTTCACAGTAATCAGTGCATTTTTATAGCACTTTTCACAGTGAAAATGACAATGGTCCCAAAAATGTGTCCGATGTGTCCGCCATAATGTCGCAGTCACGGAAAAAAATAATTGCTGATCGCCGCCATTAGTAGTAAAAAAAAAAAAATAACATTATTAATAAAAATGCAATAAAACTATCCCCTATTTTGTAAACACTATAAATTTTGCGCACACCAATCGATAAACGCTTATTGCGATTTTACCAAAAACGTGTAGAAGAATACGTATCGGCCTAAACTGAGGGAAAAAATATATTTTTGGGGGATTTTTATTATAGCGAAAAGTAAAAAATATTGAATTTTTTTCAAAATTGGCTCAGAGGTGATCAAATACCACCAAAAGAAATTTGTGGGGAAAAAAGAACGCCTATTTTGTTTGGGAGCCGCGTCGCACGACCGCGCCATTGTCAGTTAAAGCTACGCAGTGCCGAATCGCAAAAAGGGGCCAGGTCCTTTACCTGCATAATGGTCCGGGGCTGAAGTGGTTAAATGGCGATTGTGGCAATATTTCATGTCACGCAGTATTTGCGCATCGGTCTGTCAAACACAATTTTTTGGGGGGAAAAAATACACTTCAATGAATTAGAAAAAATAAAAATAAATAAAGTTAGCCCAATTTTTCTATTTTTTTTGTAAAATGTGAAAGATGAAGTTACGCCGCGAGAATCGCGATCTTTATTCGAATCAAGAAAAAAAAAATTTTTGATTCTCGTTTTAGGCAGAATGGTGCAGCTCTAACGCCCGCGCATTTGTCAGTTAAAGTAACGCAGTGCCATAATGAAAGCAATGGCCTGGTCATGAAAGGGGGGGGGGGGTAAATCTTCCAGAGCTGAAGTGGTTAAGCATTGACAATAAAACCTAAAAGCTGATTGGTTACAATGCACAGCTGCACCAGATTCTGTTCTCCAGTTTTAGTAAATCTCATTCAAAGTAAAGCTGCAGTCTGCATCGTTACATGGCGATTACAGGGTGGTGGGGCGAAGATGCCTTCTTGGGGGGTGGGGTCTACAGGGTGGTGGGGGCGGAGATGGCTTCTTTGGGGGGACGGGTCGGGTCTACAGGGTGGTGGGGGGAGATGCCTTCTTGGGGGGTGGGTCGGGTCTACAGGGTGGTGGGGGAGGGAGATGCCTTCTTGGGTGGTGGGTCAGGTCTACAGGATAGTGGGGGGGAGATGCCCACTTGGGTCGGGTCTACAGGGAGGTGGGGGGGGATGCCTTTTTGGGGGGCGGGTCGGGTCTACAGGGTGTTGGGGAGGGAGGTGCCTTCTTGGGGGGCAGGTCGGGTCTACAGGGTGTTGGGGGGGGGGAGATGCCTTCTTGGGGGGCAGGTCGGGTCTAAAGGGTGTTGGGGAGGGAGATGCCTTCTTGGGGGGCAGGTCGGGTCTAAAGGGTGTTGGGGAAGGAGATGCCTTCTTGGGGGGCAGGTCGGGTCTAAAGGGTGTTGGGGAGGGAGATGCCTTCTTGGGGGGGCAGGTCGGGTCTAAAGGGTGTTGGGGAGGGAGATGCCTTCTTGGGGGGCAGGTCGGGTCTACAGAGTGTTGAGGGGGGGGGGGGGAGAGATGCCTTCTTGGGGGCAGGTCAGGTCGACAGGGTGTTGGTGGGGGATGCCTTCTTGGGGGGCGGGTCTACAGGGTGTTGGGGGGAGGTGCCTTCTTGGGGGTGGGTGGGTCTAAAGGGTGTTGGGATGGAGATGACTCCTTGGGGGGCGGGTCAGGTCTACAGGGTGTTGGGGGTGGAGATGCCTTCTTGGGGCTGGGTCGAGTCTACAGGGTGTTGGGGGGAGATGCCTTCTTGGGGGGTGGGTCGAGTCTACAGGGTTGGTGGGGGGGAAATGCCTTCTTGGGGGGGGCAGGTCGGGTATACAGGATGTTGGTGGGGGTGATGCCTTCTTGGGGGGTGGGTCGGGGGGGGGGGCTGAAGCCCTCCTGGGGGGGCAGGTCGGGTCTACACGGAGGTGGGGGGAGATCCCTTCTTGGGGGGTGGGTTGGGTCTACAGGGTGTTGTGGGAGGTGCCTTCTTGGGGGGCGGGTCAGGTCTACAAAACCCTGCACTCTTTATCCACACACTTCCCATGGGATGGGCGTTACTCAACCATGAAGACTGAGGACATCTAGTGGTGGAAAGAGATTACTGCAGGAGGCAGCCTTTGATAGGAGGAGGGTAGTGCATCAATATCACCAGACTTTTGAAAAACGTTCTTTATTTTCTGATTATTGTGCCCCCCCCCCTCCCATTCCCTTCACACACCTCCAGCTAATACATGAGGAAATCCCCCCCCCCCCAGACTTATACCAGATGACGAGGAATTCCCCGGGCCGGCACTCGGCACACAAGTCTGTGAACGGTTTTCTGTTTTTGAACGACTGGCCAGGTATACACATCTAACCATTTCCTCCACGTTACCCAGAATGACTTCCTCCACAATTGGTGACAAAAAAAATGCGAAAAACAATGACAGGAACGTTTATTTGTTCTATTCTACAACCAGCAATGAATGGACACTGGACAGCCAGGAGGGCGGCGCTGCTGCACTTTGTATATTGGGATTCAATGACCCGGGAAGTATAAAAACACACACACAGGTAAAGCCAAAATCACATACGATAGAAAAATCCTGATAAATGATAAAAAATCACACAGAGATCTTTAGCTGCAATATTCACCTTCTATCCAGATGTTCTTTTCCTGCCACTAGAGCTCACCCCCGGGGGGGGGGGGGGGGGGCACATTCACTCTACAGCAGTGGTGACCCACTCACTTGATATGGAGAGCCTTAAGTGTGCCCCCCCCAACCAGGGCTGTCTTAATGAGAGGGCACTGCCCAGGGGCCCCAGCTGCATGGGGGGCCCCTGCACTTTCCCTAAAGCAGCTGGTCCTTGAGCCCACGCTGCCCCCATGATGGCACTGAGAGTGATAGATACACAGGGGGGGGCAGTCTATCCTCCTACCTACTTGATGTCTGTTTACCTGCACTGTCATCATTGTAGGGGCCCCAGAGCATTACTTTGCCCGGGGGCCCATAATGCTACTAAGACAGCCCTGCCCCCAACAAAGACAAAGGGCCCCACATAATATTCAATGAATGTAATGCTACAAAAACATGAGGCATTGCAAGGCTGGCAGTTACAATTACTCCCAGGGGCATGATGGGACTTGTAGTTCTGCAACCTCCAGGTAGGAGGCAGACTGCCCCCCTGTGTATCTATCACTCTCAGTGCCATCATCATGGGGCCCCCAATTTCGGGGCAGCGTGGGCTCAAGGAACAGCTGCTTTAGGGAAAGTGCAGGGGCCCCTGGGCAGTGCCCTCTCATTAAGACAGCCCTGGTTGGGGGGGCCACACTTGAGGCTTTCCATATCAAGTGAGTGGGTCACCACTGCTGTAAAGTGAACGTGCCCCCCCCCCCCCCGGGGGGTGAGCTGGAGGGCCACAGGATGCCTTCACTTGGTCTACGGGATAGATTGCCTTTGCTGGTCTAAGCAAGCGCCCAGGTAAGGAAAGCACAGTCTATGGTTACAGGGGGCCCCCCCCCGAGGGCTGCACAGTGCAGGGCCACACAACCATGACATTCATACACAAGGAAAGCAGGGCCGTTTTAATAGCATCACGGGCCCCTGGGCAAAGTAATGCTCTGGGGCCCCTACAATGATGACAGTGCAGGTAAACAGACACCAAGTGGGTAGGAGGCAGACTGCCCCCCCTGTGTATCCATCACTGTTAGTGCCATCATGGGGCCCCCAATTTCGGGGCAGCGTGGGCTCAAGGACCAGCTGCATTGGGGAAAGTGCAGGGCCCCCCCCAATGCAGCTGGGGCCCCCAGGAAGATCCCTCTCATTAGACAGCCCTGGAGGAAAGCTCTGCCTATGGCCGGTACAATACAAACTGATCATAGTAGGAAAAGCTTCCATCCTCCCCTTACCTGTGTGCAGACTGAACAAGAGAGGTCCCAGGTGGAGGACATAACGATGGTGCAGCCGGGGGAGGGGGGGGGGGGTAAAATCTCAGCTGCTTCATGATTGGGGATTTCGATCCTCAAAAAGGTCATTTATTTCAGTAATTCAAAAAGTGAAACATTTATTTTATATATAGAGATTCTTCACACAGAGCGAGAGATTTCCAGCATTCCTTTTCTTTTATTTTCCATGATTATGGCTTCCAGCGAGCGACGCCCCCAAATTCTCAGAGAATTTAAATATTACACAAGACCAATAAAAAAAAAAAAAAAAAAAAAAAAGGATTTGAACCACTTCAGCCCCGGACCATTGTGCGGGTTAAGGACCTGCCCCTTTTTTGCGATTCGGCGCTGCGTCTCTTTAACTGACAACTGCGCGGTCGTGCGACGTGGCTCCCAAGCAAAATCGGCGTCCTTTTTTCCCCACAAATAGAGCTTTCTTTTGGTGGTATTCGATCACCTCTGCGGTTTTTATTTTTTGTGATATAAACAAAAATAGAGCGACAATTTTGAAAAAATTCAATATTTGTTACTTTTTGCTATAATAAATATCCCCAAAAAAAGATACAAAAAAACATTTTTCCCTCAGTTTAGGCCGATACGTATTCTTCTACATATTTTTGGTAAAAAAAAAAAAAAATCACAATAAGCGTTTATCGGTTGGTTTGCGCAAAATTTATGGCGTTTACAAAACAGGGGATAGATTTATGTCATTTTTATTAATATTTTTTTTTTTTACTACTAATGGCGGCGATCAGCATTTTTTTTTCGTGACTGCGACATTATGGCGGACGCATCGGACACTTTTGATACATTTTTGGGACCATTGTCATTTTCACAAAAAAAAGTGCTATAAAAATGCACTGATTACTGTGAAAATTACAATTGCAGTTTAGGAGTTAACCACTAGGGGGCGCTGTAGGGGTTAAGTGTGACCTCATGTGTGTTTCTAACTGTAGGGGGGCGGGGCTGGACGTGTGACGTCATTGATCGTCTTTCCCTATATCAGGGAACAGACGATCACTGACATTGCCACAGTGAAGAACGGGGAAGGTTTGTTTACACTCACCCCTCCCCGTTCTTCAGCTCCTGTGACCGATCGCGGGACTCCAGCGGCGATTGGGTCCGCAGGTCTCACGGGCGCAGTCACGGAACTTTGGACTAGGTCGCGTGCGCGACCCCACGGCTGGGCTTAAAGGGCCACGTACAGGTACGTTGATGTGCCCAGCCGTGCCATTCTGCCAACTTATATATCGGCATGAAGGGGTCCTTAAGTGGTTAATACAGAAATATTCTCTTAGGGAGAAGTCTGTCCATGTACAGTGTAGTAGACACTCAGTGCTTGGTTTGGGCTCCTCACTACTTGGTTTGGGCCCCTCACTACTTGGTTTGGGCCCCTCACTACTTGGTTTGGGCCCTTCAGTACTTGGTTTGGATCCCTCAGTACTTGTTTGGGCCCCTCAGTTGTTGGTTTGGATCCCTCAGTACTTGTTTGGGCCCCTCAGTTGTTGGTTTGGGCCCCTCGGTACTTGGTTTGGGCCCCCCGGTACTTGGTTTGGGCCCCTCGGTACTTGGTTTGGGCCCCTCGGTACTTGGTTTGGACCCCTCACTACTTGGTTTGGACCCCTCAGAACTTGGTTTGGGCCCCTCAGAACTTGGTTTGGGCCCCTCAGAACTTGGTTTGGGCCCCTCAGAACTTGGTTTGGGCCCCTCAATGCGGTGTGGCATGGGGCTGATCAGCCTGTGACACTGCTGAGGTGTTATAGAAGACCAGGAGGCTTCAGCTCTTCTGCATTGTTGGATCTCATGTCTCTCACCTTCCTCTTGGCGACGCCCCGCAGATTCTCTATCATAGATTCTAATTTTTCCAAATTAACGATTTGTTGAATTTCATTGAAAAAAAAAAAAAAAACGAATTGCACACGTCTAGAGCTCGCCCACTGCTGGCATCAGGACTGGAGGCTCCTGGGAGAATTACTGAGGCAGGAAGCTGTGTACAGCAGCCTGCCAACCATGATCTGCCTGCATTGCATAGAGAAGGGCAGAGGCTCTGTCATTTTTGTATAACTCCTCCCATGAGCCCGCCCACTGCTTACATCAGGACTGGAGGCTCTTGAGAGGAGTACTGAGGCCAGGTGCTGTGATGTATTCAGGAAATAATGTAGAGCCCCCTGCTGGCCCCTCCCACCAATATGTGAAGCACCCTGCCAACCCCTCCCACCAGTATGTGAAGCACCCTGCCAACCCCTCCCACCAGTATGTACAGCACCCCGCTGGCCCCTCCCACCAGTACGTACAGCACCCTGCTGGCCCCTCCCACCAGTACGTACAGCACCCTGCTGGCCCCTCCCACCAGCACGTACAGCACCCTGCTGGCACCTCCCACCAGTATGTACAGCACCCTGCTGGCACCTCCCACCAGTATGTACAGCACCCTGCTGGCCTCTCCCACCAGTATGTACAGCACCCTGCTGGCGCCTCCCACCAGTATGTACAGCACCCTGCTGGCCTCTCCCACCAGTATGTACAGCACCCTGCTAGCCCCTCCCACCAGTATGTACAGCACCCTGCTAACCACTCCCACCAGTATGTACAGCACCCTGCTAACCCCTCCCACCAGTATGTACAGCACCCTGCCAGCCCCTCCCACCAGTATGTACAGCACCCTGCTAACCCCTCCCACCAGTATGTACAGCACCCTGCTAACCACTCCCACCAGTATGTACAGCACCCTGCTAACCCCTCCCACCAGTATGTACAGCACCCTGCTAACCCCTCCCACCAGTATGTACAGCACCCTGCCAGCCCCTCCCACCAGTATGTACAGCACCCTGCTAACCCCTCCCACCAGTATGTACAGCACCCTGCCGGCCCCTCCCACCAGTATGTACAGCACCCTGCCAGCCCCTCCCACCAGTATGTACAGCACCCCGATAACCCCTCCCACCAGTATGTACAGCACCCTGCTAACCCCTCCCACCAGTATGTACAGCACCCTGCCAGCCCCTCCCACCAGTATGTACAGCACCCCGATAACCCCTCCCACCAGTATGTACAGCACCCTGCTAACCCCTCCCACAAGTATGTAGAGCACCCTGTCGGCCCCTCCCACCAGTATGTACAGCACCCTGCTAACCCCTCCCACAAGTATGTAGAGCACCCTGCCAGCCCCTCCCACCAGTATGTACAGTGCCCTGTTGGCCCCTCCCACCAGTATGTACAGCACCCTGCTAACCCCTCCCACAAGTATGTAGAGCACCCTGCCAGCCCCTCCCACCAGTATGTACAGTGCCCTGTTGGCCCCTCCCACCAGTATAAAAAATAAGCACAATAAACATTCGTAGAGGTTTTTTTGAATTAATATTTTTATTTCCAAATTATTAGGAAAACTCTTTTCCACTTTTTTACAAAAAAAATGATACAAGTTTAAGGAACTAATGAAAGCTTAATAAATAAAAAAAGAGAGAGGGGTGAAATATAATAAAATAAAAACGCGCCCCGGCTCGCCCGCAAAGCGTCGCCGGCTTCCTGCAGACAGGATACAAAGTAACGTTATAATGTACAAGAAGAAACAAAATGAGGACGTCTTCAATTAAATCTTATCCGCCGCCTACAGGCGATGGGCGTGGCCGAAAAAAAATCCAGCCCAATCAGTAGGTTGTGATGTCGCTGAATCCTTTGGCGCCGATAGGCTGCGTTCAGCAAGGCCCATCCCCCACAATCACACGTAGGCCTGCTTGGAGGAAGATTAAAGGAGAAGAAGGAGGCGACTCGGAGAAGAGGTCAGTGTTTAACGTAAGAGACATGCGGAGATAATACGGTAATATTCCTGTACAGGTAGCTCATTAATAATTCCACAGGGAACGTTTAGCGAATATATATCTTTTTTTTTTTTTTTTTTTTACAAATAAAGTGCCCTTCGAACGTTTAAATAAAGTCACAAAAAAAAAAAAAGATTAGTTTAACAAATATTTTCAAGAAGAAGAAAAAAAAAAAGAAATAATTTAAAATGTTGGCAAAGCACCATGTCCGGGGGGAGGGGGGGGGAGGGGTAATACTGTCACTGTGCGCTTACAAAAAAATAAAAATAAAAAATGGCCGCCTATCGCACCTGGGCTGCTGTGGGGACAGAACAAGGCATGCTGGGAAGCCTGTCCTATAAATCCTATCCATGTATAAATCTATCAAACGTTCGTTGTGCAAATCGGGGGAGAAAATTGCCGTATTTCCTCTATTATGTTTCATTCATGTATCACCATTGCCACCTAGGGGCCATAATGCTAAATTAAAAAAAAAAAAATATATATTGTGGCCACTAGGTGGCGCTGATATAGAATTCACACATACTGGTAATTTTACCTCTGATTGTGCAAATGTTTTGGCACATCAAACGTTTTATACATAGACCCCCCCCCCCCTCCCCCCAGGCCTCGGTCAGCATAGGACAGGCGGGGTGTTGAGTGGCCATCGCAACCAGTGTCTATAGGGCACCATTTCTGGGCGTAATCACACACGCAGGCCCGATCCTGTACACTGCTATGGTGTAAAAAAAGGAAGGGATTGAGGGCCCTGTGTGGGCCATGTTTGTTTAGCCTCAAGGGGGGGGGGGGGGTTCCAAGTGACCATAAAAGTCTATAAGGACGCAAGAGCCACTTAAAGCTGGTCAGGAGTAGTGATGAACTAAGGGACTATAGGATTGGCAGGATGCTGGCCTAAACAGTGGCAGCCGTGGCGTTCCCCTGCCAGGCAGGCATAATAGAGGGGCAGAAATGTTGGTGACACCATTGACCCAATATGGCCACGACTAGTCAATGACGTTGTCCAAGTATGACCAGGTGGTGGCACCATTGACCCAACATGGCCATATCTGGTCAGTGGCGTTGTCCAAGTGTGATCAGGTGGTGACACCACTGACCCAACGTGGCCATATCTGGTCAATGGCGTTGTCCAAGTATGACCAAGTGGTGGCACCATTGACCCAACGTGGCCATATCTGGTCAATGGCGTTGTCCAAGTATGACCAGGTGGTGGCACTATTGAACCAACATGGCCATATCTGGTCAATGGCGTTGTCCAAGTATGACCAAGTGGTGGCACCATTGACCCAACGTGGCCATATCTGGTCAATGGCGTTGTCCAAGTATGACCAGGTGGTGGCACTATTGAACCAACATGGCCATATCTGGTCAATGGCGTTGTCCAAGTATGACCAGGTGGTGACACCATTGACCCAAAATGGCCCATATCTGGTCAATGGCGTTGTCCAAGTATGACCAGGTGGTGGCACTATTGAACAAACATGGCCATATCTGGTCAATGGCGTTGTCCAAGTATGACCAGGTGGTGGCCCCATTGACCCAACATGGCCATATCTGGTCAGTGGCGTTGTCCAAGTATGACCAGGTGGTGGCACCATTGACCCAACATGGCCATATCTGGTCAGTGGCGTTGTCCAAGTGTGACCAGGTGGTGACACCATTAACCCAACATGGCCGCATCTGGTCAATGGCGTTGTCCAAGTATGACCAGGCGGTCATATTGAGATAAAGACATCAGCCAGCCAATTGGGCCAGTTGGTGCCACCATTGACCTAACATTTCCACATGGCCACATCGGGTCAATTGCATTCTCCAAGTAAAGCCATGTGGCCAAATCTGAATAACGACATCAGCCAGCATCCCTGTCCCTTTGTTACGCTCGGCTGTGGGGTGAAGAATTTTGTGGCCACTTGGGCCAGTAATTGCTGACGCCAGTGACCTAGTATGGCCATATCTAGTCAATGGTGTTGTCCAAGTTTGACAAGGTGGTCATATTGAGATAAAGACATCAGCCAGCCATAGGGCCAGTTGGTGCCACCATTGACCTAACATTACCGCATGGCCATATCTGGTCAATGGCGTTGTCCAAGTTTAGCCATTTTGGCATAGTGACATCGGCCAGCATCCTCGCCTCTTTGTTGCAAGTGGCTGTGGGGTGGACAATTCACAGCCAACTGGGCTAGGTGGAGACACCATTGACCCAACATGGCCGCACCTGGTCACTGGCGTTGCCCAAGTATAACCAGGTGGTCATATTGAGATAAAGACATCAGCCAGCCAGTTGGTGCCACCATTGACCTAACATGGCCATATGTGGTCAATGGCGTTGTCCAAGTGTGGCCATTTTGGCATAATACCATCAGCCAGCATCCTCGCCCCTTTGTTGCAAGTGGCTGTGGGGTGGACAATTCACAGCCAACTGGGCCAACTGGTGACACCATTGACCCAACATGGCGGCATGGCCTTATATGGTCAATGGCGTTGTCCAAGTATGGCCATGTGGATAATGACATCAGCCAGCACCCCCGCCCCTTGGTTATGTGCGGCAGCTGGTGACAATAATGACCTATTACAGTCACATGGCCATATCTGGTCAATGGCATCGCTCAACTATGGCCATATCTGGATAATGACCTCAGCCACCACCCTTGCCCCTATGTTACGTGCAGCTGCCGGGTGGAGCACTCCATGGCCACAGCTGGATGGGCCAGCGGCCCGATATCATTTGACGCCTGGGCTTGGGCCAACTTCAGATCAAAAAGAGGTCCATGAATTCTAAAGCGCTCGTTCACGTGGACATGGAGGCCCAATCAGTGGTGGCCAGCAGGGACGCAACCGTAAAGGGGTGGATTCCCATGGTCCCTCTGCTTGCTGTATGGGCCTCTGTGCCCATGTGAAGAAGACCTAAATGGTATCAGAAGCTTTTGACACAAACCAAAAAGGGCGTTGAGGTCCCATTTACAGTTGCGTGGCGCCGTGACGTCACACGCCAACTCGCCTTGTATGCTGCCAATCCACCCAAACTTCCCAAAAAGACCATTAACTATTTTTGTAGGGTGCAGCACAATGCGAGTACATTGGGGTGCTATTGAAAATAAATGGCACCCCCCAACCCCAATGTGGTAACACCCCTTGCCCATGCGTTACCGCAACGTGGGAGTGCTAATGGACTCTTCCTTCTGCCCTCAGGGTAGTAGAACAACTCAAGCGAGGGTTGGCCAGTATGTGCCTACTGGTCATTCCCACCGGGATACCCGCCCCCTCCGTGACCCAACCATGCCAACGAGGGTCTTTAAATGGTCGCTATGGGCAACACAGCCAGTTCTTCTTTCAGATACTTTGCTAAGAGGCTTTGTATGTGTAATAAAAAAATTTTCACTTGCTTAAACCCCATCCGGCAACATCCCTGGAATGCCGACGTTGGGCGCCAGGCGACGCCGCCAAGTCGTAACGCCATCCTACATCTATATGAGAGTCACCCCCAGACTTTGGTCACATACAGAAGCTTTCTGAAGAAGAGCAGAAGCTCCAACGGAAGAAAAATAAATCTCTACTCTTCCCAACGCCCCGGGACACGCCCCTTTCTGGGCGCCATGTAAACTTGCGCTAAGAGACAAAATGGCGGCAGTGACTTAGCGGCAGCGCGCAAAAAATATGGAAAGGAACTCAGGACAGGTGCGGGAGGGTTTCCAAGTCCAGGCAGAAATCTCAGGATCCTTCCGGAAAGTTCCGGTCCGTCCACTGGCTGAAATTTTCCGACATTTTATGCCGCGAGAGTTTTTTTTTTTTCATTATTGCTCAAAGTGCAAACGTAAGTTCAGTTCATAGTTTTTTGGGGGGGATTGATAAAGTTTTCCAAAAAAAGAAAACGTTTGGAAGAATCCAGTTGCTTTGCCACTCGGGTGTCGCTGCGTTTCGGGGGAGGCGGCGGGACGGGAGGTTCCTCCGGAAGAAGCCATCTTGAAGGAGGTGGCGGTTGATTGTCGCCATGAGAAGCCTCGTAAACACCCGCCTGGTGAAGGCCGTCGTATTATTTACACCTTTCTCCCGGGATTGCTGGTAGGCGTGGGTCACATCCGCCTCATTAAACCTCCCTGGAAGAAAAAATCAATCAAAACACTGTAAGAAAAGCTACAAAATAACAACAAGTTTCTCAGAGGTTTATACATAAAGTCCTACAGACTATAGGGCAAGTAGAAAATGCCCCATTGTCAGTGAGAGGAATAGTGTCCCATCATTGGTGTCAGTGGGATGAATAGTGTCCCATCATTGGTGTCAGTGGGAGGAATAGTGACCCATCATTGGTGTCAGTGGGAGGAGTAGCTGCTCTGGGCACTGTTGTATCATGTGAGGTGAGAAGGGGTGCCACAAGGAGATTAAAGGGAGGTGATTTGTGTTGGAAGGGGGATTTAGGGGGAGGAATGCTAAGAGAGGCGATTTGGGGGGGTTTGTGTTGGGAGGGGGAGAAGATTTGCACTATGAGGGGGAATTTGTGTTAGGAGGGGGGGGGGTGAGGGGGAGAAGATTTACACTATGAGGTGGGAATGCTAAGAGAGTGGATTGGGGGGGGGGGGGTGTGTTGGGAGGGGGGAGAAGATTTGCACTATGAGGGGGGATTTGTTTTGGGGGGGTTTGGAGGGAGAGGAGATCTGCACTATGAGGGGGAATTTGTGTTGGGGGGGGGGGGTTGGAGGGAGAGGAGATCTGCACTATGAGGGGGAATTTGTGTTGGGGGGGGTGGAGGGAAGAGGAGATCTGCACTATGAGGGGGAATTTGTGTTGGGGGGGGTGGAGGGAGAGGAGATCTGCACTATGAGGGGGAATTTGTGTTGGGGGGGGGGGGTGGAGGGAGAGGAGATCTGCACTATGAGGGGGAATTTGTGTTGGGGGGGGTGGAGGGAGAGGAGATCTGCACTATGAGGGGGAATTTGTGTTTTGGGAGAAGATTTGCACTATGAGGGGGAATTTGTGTTGGGAGGGGGTGGAGAGAAGATGTGCACTATGAGGAGGGATTTGTGTTGGGAGGGGGGAATTTGCACTATGAGGGGGAATTTGTGTTGGGAGGGGGTGGGGAGAAGATGTGCACTATGAGGGGGGATTTGTGGTGGGAGAAGATTTGTCGTATAAGGGGGGTATTTGAGGGAAATTTGTGCTGGGGGGGGGTGCAGATTGGCACATTCTCCCAGGGCTCTAGATGACCTTGTTCTGGCACTGCCTCTAACCCTCCCCCGCTCTGTTCAAAACAAAATAAAATGTTGTCTGGATGTGAACTTCAACCTTTTGCCGCCCATGTGACGGGTTAAAGCCCGCCCTCTTTTTGCGTCCATGGGCGGCGAGGTTCCTGTTCTGAGAGCACACTCCCAGCACGGTGACTGAGCCGTCATAGACAGCCAAGGATTGGCACCTGGTGGGATGGGCTCCCGATCATGTGACCACTCTGACAGCCAATCACAGTGGTCACATGACCAGGCAGTCCTTCCCGCCCCTGAGGTGTAAAGACCCATATAAAAGGGATGCTGGGAAAGGGGGTGGAGCTAGACATATAAACTATAAAAGGAAGATCTGGAGACACTTACGAGGCCGTCAAAGTGGAATTCAGAAGTAAAGTGGTTCTTATCCTGTACAGCTGGGCCAGGGTAAGTTTCCTGTGCTGCCCCGACTGGGCATCCGACATGGTGCTCTTGGCACAGCCAGGAGCGCTAGCATTGTCCAGTTCAATGTCCTCGGCACACTGCTCGCCGTACACGTGGGACTCCGGGTCGAACTCAAACTCCGGGAGAGAGTCCAGCTGGTCAGACAGCGGGTCCGTTAGCTTCTCGCTCTCGTCGTCTTTGGAGAAGCGCGCCTCGCCCGAGTCGGAAAGGTCCGAGGAGCTGCTGCTGCAGCTGCTTAGGTTGACCACTTGCACCCTGGTGCAGTCCGACTGGGACCTGGGCTTTACCAAGTGCTCCTCCACGTCCTTCGATGAACGTTCCACCAAGCTAGTCCTTTTGGCAAAGTGCCAACCGCTGCCGTCGGCGTGGCCGTTGGACTCGGTAAAATGTTCTGGTCCCGGGGACATAAAAAGTTCGCACAGGCTTTTGCTTTGGGAGAGTTGGGTTTCGTCGTCTTCGGCGCGGTCGGTGGGGCCGACGGACACCAGGTGGAGGAGGCTGGCTTCTGACTTGGATTTCAGGACCTTGGACTTGCACGGCAAGAGCTGGACCGGGGTTCGCCGCTTGAGCTTCGGGGAGGAATTAGAACGCTGGGAACTGACCGACTCCCGCTCTTCTTCCGTCAGTTCTTGTTGTTGGCGCTCCACAAACTCCTCCAGCGAGGTGGGGGAGAGGGTCCCGTAGGCGCTGTCGATGGAGGAGGACCTGCAACCGTTGGGCTCCAGCGTCAGGTAGTTGGAATCCCCCGATGGACTCGCCTCCGATGTCTCCATACTTTCGAACATCTCCCTGGTGGGCGTTAAGGAGGACGCCGTGGTGCTAATTGAGGTCTCGTCAGACTGGGAGGAGCCGAATGGGCCTTGTTCGGCCTCGGGGGAGGAGAGGTCTTCACTGGCGTCAACCACCACTACCGAGATGGTTTCTGTGGAGCTGTCCGAAGGGCTGAAAGGAAAAACGATAAACTATTAATGTGCCAAGATAGAGATTCACCCTCAAAATTGGCCAAGAAAACCAACGACAAAATAACGGCAAATAAGATGGGAATCGGGCAAACGAAGGGTTCCTTCTGTCTAGATCTCTTCTCTTGGGCCCAACGAGTGACTGTAAACCTCGGACATGAAATATGAACAAAGCACATCCCTCTACACTACAGTGTGTACTTCTCTCAATCCAGAGCACTAAGTGTCGTTTCTTTCTCCTGCCTCGTTCCTCTGCTATATGCAAGACAGCAAGAGTCACACCAAGAGTGACACCAAGATAAAAAAGGTGACAGGAGAGGGAGCTCCGGCACGCAAATTACAAATGGTTGACGCGTTTCAGCCTATAAGTCCTTGGTCATTAGGCCTTATAGGCTGAAACGCGTCAACCATTTCTATTTGCGTTTGTCCACTGTGTCTAGTTAATAAACACTGTGGATCGAGCACCCGGGAACCTTGCTTTCTATGTGATGTATGGGTAGCAGACCCGTCTTTTTTGTTTTATATTCTCCGCTTCAGCACGCAGCCTATGATTGACAGCCTCAGCTCTGTTGCAGTGTAAATGGGGGGGGGGGTCCCTTATCTCCAATCTGCTCTACTTACTGAGTTCTGCAGAGTGTAACTTCAGCTGCCCACCCCGCTTTCTGAAAGCTCAGACGAGCTTTAAAAAGACTGAACTTTGAACAGATGTAGAGAAGAGAATACTCTAGATCAGTGATGGCGAACCTTGGCACCCCAGATGTTTTGGAACTACATTTCCCATGATGCTAAACTACACTGCAGAATGCATGAGCATCATGGGAAATGTAGTTCCAAAACATCTGGGGTGCCGAGGTTCGCCATCACTGCCCTAGATAAACAGGTACATCTTATGTAGGAGGATTTGTTTCATCTTTGTGTATCACCTGAGGACAGTCACATTACTGGGTATATGGAAGGGTTTACAAGTACACAGTTGCTGTTGAGGGTCTCAACAACCGGGCCATGGCCCACTGCCAGGTTATGGCCTCCCTGATCCTGGACATTGAGGTAGCTGCAGACCCACTAACCTTCTATATTACCAGCTAACCTCCCATAGTGGCCTGCAGTGCCCCCAGGCCTGGCCAGGCAATGCCCCCTAAGAGCCCTCAGTCCATGCAATGCCCCTCAACCTCTCATAGTGCCACTAGGCCTCCCAAGAGCCCTCAGTCCCTACAGTGCCCGTCAACGTTCCATAGTGGCCTGCAGTGTCCCCAGACCTCTCATGGTGCCACCAGGCCTTCTAACAGCCCGCAGTTCCTACAGTGCCCCTCAACCTCACATAGTCACCCGCAGTGCCTCTCAACCTCTCATGGTGCCACCAGGCCTTCTAAGAGCTCTTAGCCCCTACAGTGCCCCTCAACCTTACATAGTCGCTCTCAACCTCTCATAGTGCCACTAGGCCTCCCAAGAGCCCTCAGTCCCTACAGTGCCCCTCAACCTTCCATAGTGGTCTGCAGTGCCCCTTGACCTCTCATGGTGCCACCATGCCTCCTAAGAGCCCTCAGTCAATAGAGTGGCCCTTAATCTTACATAGCCACCCGCAGTGCCTATCAACCTTTTATGGTGCCGCCAGGCCCCCTAACAGCCCTCAGTCCCTACAGTGCCCCTCAACCTTCCATAGTGGCCTGCAGTGTCCTTAGACCTCTTATGGTGCCACCAGGGCCCCTAACAGCCCTCAGTCCCTACAGTGCCCCTCAACCTCAAATAGTAGCCCTCAGTGCCTCTCAACCTCTCATTGTGCCACCAGGCCCCTTAACAGCCCTCAGTCCCTACAGTGCCCTTCAACCTCACATAGTAGCCCTCAGTGCCTCTCAACCTCTCATTGTGCCACTAGGACTCCTAAGAGCCCTCAGTCACTACAGTGCCCCTCAACCTTCCATAGTGGCCTGCAGTGCCCCTTGACCTCTCATGGTGCCACCAAACCCCCTAGGAGCCCTCAGCCTCTACAGCGCCACCCTTTGACCTCCCATTGGCTGGAGTAAAGCTGGCCTTACACGTAGTAGAATTTTGTTTCATTTTAGGAACATTTTCTAAACTTTTAATCAACATTTGTAAAGTCGTGGAATGTACTGAGATCCTTCGTACAAAACCCTACTCAGTGTGCGCTCAGCTTCGGGCTCTGAAGGCCATTTTCTATATGACTGTAGGGCAGTAATAAGGTTTTACCTGCGCGGGATATCAGTGCTGCTTCGCCGTAGAATGGTCGGTGAGCCGGGCGTGGAGGTCCCGCTTTCCATATCCTCCTCCTCTTCCCGAAGGTGGGACACTTGTTGCTGGCTTTGCACATGCTCTTGACGTAATCGTTGCAAGAGGTTCTAGGGAGAGACAGAGACGTATGTACTTAGGAGATTGCAAAACCACGTTAGTGTATTTAATACCGTAGTGGACAGCGGGGTAACCATGGACTCATCAGAATCCGTGTGTGTTAATATCCTACTGAGTGTTATGGATCAGGACTCTCTGCATTCCAATAAGAAACAAATACAGCATTTGGCCACTAGATGGGGCTAATTATTATATAAAAAAAAAAAGAATACTCTGCTCCATCTAGTGACCAAATGTGGTAGCTTCTGTTTTAAATCAATAAAAAACATTTGACCAGCGTAGGAAATAGTTTAATACATTTTGTTATTCCATTTGCACCAAACACATGTGCATGCAATTTTTACTAAGTGAATTGCTATGTATTTTGTTTCCCCCTTACATCTTTTTTTTTACATTGTTTTATCTAGTTGAGTAAGACTAAAGAACTGTGTAAAGGGGACAAAATAGTCAACAGTGCCATCATCAGGCTATAACTGGTATATGCACATCAGGCTTTTGAGGTTTAACCCTTTCATGACCAAGACTATTTCTGACATTTGGTGTTTACACGTTAAAATCTGTATTTTCTGCTAGAAAAATACTTAGAACCCCCAAACATTATATTATTATTTTTTAGCAGAGAATCTAGAGCACAGGTGTCAAACTGGTGGCCCTCCAGCAGTTGTGGAACTACAAATCCCATGAGGCTTTGCAAGGCTGACAGTTAGGCCTCGTACACACGAGGGGATATGTCCGCTGAAAACGGTCCGATGAAAAGTGTTTTACTTCCTGGTGCGGTGACGTGGCGGTGACGTGGCGGCGTCAACGTCACCGCCGCGTCACCGACACGTCACCGCGCCATCCGCCGGCGGGGAATTTGATCCGATGGTGTGTACACGCCATCGGATCAAACTCCAGATCGGACATATCCGATGGAAATGGTCCGCGGACCGTTTTCATCGCATATGTCCGATCGTGTGTACGAGGCCTTACAAGCATGACGCCCACAGGCATGATGGGACTTGTAGTTTCACAACAGCTGGCAAACTACGGTACATAAAAATCTCCATAGGCGAGTTTTTTTTTTACAGTTACCAGATTAGAGTTACAGAGGAGGTCTAGGGCTAGAATTATTGCTCTCTCTCTGACAATCGCGGCGATACCTCACATGTGTGATTTGAACACCGTTTACATATGCGGGCGTGACTTCCGTATGCGTTTTCTTTGCCCATATGCCGAAAACGGCAATTCTGAATACTGTATATTTTTTTTTAAATCCGGTGCCATTGGCAGCCGAGTAAACATTGTGTCAATATACAGGAGACAGGAATGAAGCCGTTCACTAGCGGGGGGCCAGATCGCGGAACGGGTCTCCTGGTGGGACTGGAGGCTCGGTCAGAGCGGCGGGAGGGGGGGTGTCCACTCCCTCTCCTCCGGGATAACAACCAAGCGGCTTTTAGCCATATCGGTTGTTATGCCTGGAAAGCCGATCGCCCGCTCTAAACAACGGTACCAGGATGATGCCTGCAGCTGCGGGCATCATCCCGGTATAACCCCCTACCATGGAGTTGGCCAACCTTTGTGGCTGTGGCTGCAGCTGTGGGCATCATCCCGGTATAACCCCCTAACATGGAGTTGGCCAACCTTTGTGGCTGTGGCTGCAGCTGCGGGCATCATCCCGGTATAACCCCCTAACATGGAGTTGGCCAACCTTTGTGGCTGTGGCTGCGGGCATCATCCCGGTATAACCCCCTACCATGGAGTTGGCCAACCTTTGTGGCTGTAGCTGCGGGCATCATCCCGGTATAACCCCCTAACATGGAGTTGGCCAACCTTTGTGGCTGTGGCTGCGGGCATCATCCCGGTATAACCCCCTACCATGAAGTTGGCCAACCTTTGTGGCTGCAGCTGCGGGCATCATCCCGGTATAACCCCCTAACATGGAGTTGGCCAACCTTTGTGGCTGTAGCTGCGGGCATCATCCCGGTATAACCCCCTACCATGGAGTTGGCCAACCTTTGTGGCTGTAGCTGCGGGCATCATCCCGGTATAACCCCCTAACATGGAGTTGGCCAACCTTTGTGGCTGTGGCTGCGGGCATCATCCCGGTATAACCCCCTAACATGGAGTTGGCCAACCTTTGTGGCTGTAGCTGCGGGCATCATCCCGGTATAACTAACATGGAGTTGGCCAACCTTTGTGGCTGTGGCTGCGGGCATCATCCCGGTATAACCCCCTAACATGGAGTTGGCCAACCTTTGTGGCTGTAGCTGCGGGCATCATCCCGGTATAACCCCCTAACATGGAGTTGGCCAACCTTTGTGGCTGCAGGCATCATCCCGGTATAACCCCCTAACATGGAGTTGGCCAACCTTTGTGGCTGTAGCTGCGGGCATCATCCCGGTATAACCCCCTAACATGGAGTTGGCCAACCTTTGTGGCTGTAGCTGCGGGCATCATCCCGGTATAACCCCCTAACATGGAGTTGGCCAACCTTTGTGGCTGCAGGCATCATCCCGGTATAACCCCCTAACATGGAGTTGGCCAACCTTTGTGGCTGTAGCTGCGGGCATCATCCCGGTATAACCCCCTAACATGGAGTTGGCCAACCTTTGTGGCTGTAGCTGCAGCTGCGGGCATCATCCCGGTATAACCCCCTAACATGGAGTTGGCCAACCTTTGTGGCTGTGGCTGTAGCTGCGGGCATCATCCCGGTATAACCCCCTACCATGAAGTTGGCCAACCTTTGTGGCTGCAGCTGCGGGCATCATCCCGGTATAACCCCCTAACATGGAGTTGGCCAACCTTTGTGGCTGTAGCTGCGGGCATCATCCCGGTATAACCCCCTAACATGGAGTTGGCCACCCTTTGTGGCTGTAGCTGCGGGCATCATCCCGGTATAACCCCCTAACATGGAGTTGGCCAACCTTTGTGGCTGTAGCTGCGGGCATCATCCCGGTATAACCCCCTACCATGGAGTTGGCCAACCTTTGTGGCTGTAGCTGCGGGCATCATCCCGGTATAACCCCCTACCATGGAGTTGGCCAACCTTTGTGGCTGTAGCTGCGGGCATCATCCCGGTATAACCCCCTAACATGGAGTTGGCCAACCTTTGTGGCTGTGGCTGCGGGCATCATCCCGGTATAACCCCCTAACATGGAGTTGGCCAACCTTTGTGGCTGTGGCTGCGGGCATCATCCCGGTATAACCCTCTAACATGGAGTTGGCCAACCTTTGTGGCTGTGGCTGCGGGCATCATCCCGGTATAACCCCCTAACATGGAGTTGGCCAACCTTTGTGGCTGTAGCTGCGGGCATCATCCCGGTATAACCCCCTAAAGCCGAGGACAAATGTGCTTATGCTCGGCTTGAAAGGGTTAAAGTGAACCTTCACCTATCACCAAGGGAGCCGCTGCAAATAATTGCCCCCCAATCCCCCAAATACTTATACTCATCTTGTCTTTGCTTCCTTTCCACTACATTAGGGGAAACTACGTGACAACTGAGAACTCAACCACAGAAATCTCACCCCTGGAGTCACCAAGAGACCCAGGAGGCCAAGTGGGAGGCGGAGCCCAATAGAACTGACTGACAAAGGACTGAACCAATAAAAAATGTAATTACAGTAATACCTCGGATTGCGAGTAACACGGTTTACGAGCGTTTGGCAATAAGAGCGGATTACGAGCATGATCCGTTCCAGGAGAATGCTCGTAATCCAAAGTGCTTGCATATGAAAGCGAGTTTCCCCATAGAAGTCAATGGAAACAAAAATAATTAGTTCCGCATTGACTTTAATGGGATGCAATACCGCATGCGGGCAGAGGCAGGGGGGGGGCGCCGGAGAGCTTTGGAAACAGCCGAAAAGGCCCAAGGAGGCTTCGGCTGACCTCGGTAAACCTCGGAAAGACTTCCACCCGAGATTTGTAGAGGTCTGGCTCTGCTTGGCTCCGGCGCCCCCCACCTCAGGCCAAAAGTGGTACTGCACGCCGCTTTGTCCTGAATCGTGCTCGTGTTACGAGACAACACTTGCAAACCGAGTCACCATTTTATTAAAATACAGCACTCGTATTGCAAAACGCTAGTTAACCGCGTTACTAGCAATCTCCACGGTATTAAAAAAAAAAAAACCCTGACTTGGTTTGCGAGCGTTGTCCAAGCTTCTGGGGTGTGCAGTGCCACGTGTGGCCAGAGGTTGGGGGGCGCCCGTGATGCTCGGAGATGCTCAGAGACACTCGGAAATGCTCAGTTTTTAAGTGTTTTCAAGCGTCTCTCAATGTCCCAGAGTGTTTCTGAGCGTCTCCGGCTCCCTCGCACCTCTGGCCACATATAGTACTGCATACACTAGCAGTGATCGTGGAACCCCCTATCTGCATTTCCATTGATTCTAATGGAGGAAACCCGCTTTGATATACGAGTGCTTTGGATTACAAACATTCTTCCATAATGAATTATGCTTGTAATTAGGGTTGTTCCGATACCAGTATCGGTATCGGGACGGATTCCGAGTATTTGCAGGAGTGCTTGTACTACCGCAAATACCCCCGATATCCAAATAGAATACCCCCCCCCGCCGTCGTTAATACAAAGCCGACCCCGCCGCCGTTAATACAAAGCCGCCGCCGCGAACATTACACGCACCTTTAGTTTGAATAGCGGTTTACCGCGCGCCCTGTGTAAAGGACACTCCCCCTTGCTCGGGATTGGACGGATCTGTCCAATCCCGAGCAAGAGGGAGTGTCCTTTACACAGGGCTCGCGGTAAACAGCTATTGAAAAACTAAAGGTGCGTGTAATGTTCGCGGCAGCAGCTTTGTATTAATGGCGGCATCATCAGTTAGGGAGACATGGCTGTATATGGAAGACATGGCTGTATATGGGGGACATGGCTGTATATGGGGGACATGGCTGTATATGGAAGACATGGCTGTATATGGGGGACATGGCTGTATATAGGAAACATGGCTGTATATGGGGGACATGGCTGTATATGGGGGACATGGCTGTATATGGGGGACATGGCTGTATATAGGAGACATGGCTGTATATGGGGGACATGGCTGTATATGGGAGACATGGCTGTATATGGGGGACATGGCTGTATATGGGGGACATGGCTGTATATAGGAGACATGGCTGTATATGGGGGACATGGCTGTATATGGGGGACATGGCTGTATATGGGAGACATGGCTGTATATGGGGGACATGGCTGTATATGGGGGACATGGCTGTATATAGGAGACATGGCTGTATATGGGGGACATGGCTGTATATGGGGGACATGGCTGTATATAGGAGACATGGCTGTATATGGGGGACATGGCTGTATATGGGGGACATGGCTGCAATATGTGGGGGGACATGGCTGCAATATGTGGGAGACATGGCTGGGGGGACATGGCTGCATATGTGGGGGACATGGCTGGAGGGACATGGCTGCATATGTGGGGGACATGGCTGCATATGTGGGGGACATGGCTGGAGGGACATGGCTGCATATGTGGGGGACATGGCTGAATATGTGGGGGACATGGCTGGAGGGACATGGCTGCATATGTGGGGGACACATTTAAAAAAAGTATCGGTATTCGGTATCGGCGAGTACATGAAAAAAAGTATCGGTACTTGTACTCGGTCCTAAAAAAGTGGTATCGGGACAACCCTACTTGTAATCCAAGGTACTATTGTATTAGGCAGCCCCCTGAGCGCTATTTCCTGCCAATACTGTCATACACAAGCTTAACACTAGGTGGCAGGGTAAGATTTCCTAATACTAAACGCATTGCAAGAAAACGCGTAGACTCACCTGTGCGTTGTAAAGTGCTTCCACCCACCCTCGGCACAGGGACTGCCCGCTGGCTTGAAACGTATAGGCTGCCACGGCGCTTCTAAACTCATTCAGGTAGATCAATAAGAAGGAACCTGGAAAGAGGACAGATAAAAAAATATCCATTAAAACTAAAACAAATAAAAAACAAGATGCACGTAGTAGAAAATACAATATAAGGTGGAAACATAGAAAAGGGTCACAGGAATTCATTAGAGGTGATAATAAAGTTAGGAATGTGGGGGGGGGGGGCCTGGGGTGGCAATGAAACTTCTAAATCTGAAACTTCCAAGTCAGGGACCGCCGACATCCCTGCTGCGTCCCGTAGGGGTGCAGCGCCTTGCAGAAGAGGTCACAGCATGCAGTGGGATCCAGGCTGCTGTTGATCATAGTCAGTGAGCCAATGAGGTGAGCGAGGGGGCGGGGCCAGGGCGCGGCTCCGTGTCTGAATGGACACACAGAGCAGAGGCTCTGTGCCCCCATAGCAAGGAGGGAGGGGCCAGGAGGGACCCGAAAAGAAGAGGATCGGGGCTGCTCTGTGCAAAACCATTACACAGGGCAGGTAAGTAGAACATATTAAGGACCCCTTCACGCCGATATACATCGGCAGAATGGCACAGCTGGGCACAATCACGTACCTGTACGTGTCTTTAAGCCCAGCCGTGGGGTCGCGCACCCGCGCCGCAAGGAGCACGCATGCGACTCGGCCGAAGCTCCGTGACCCCACTGCGGGACCCGCAGACCCGATCGCCGCCGGTGTCCCGCGAGCTGAAGAACGGGGAGAGGTCAGTGTAAACAAACCTTCCCCGTCATCAGTGGCAATGTCGGTGATCGTCAGTTCCCTGATATAGGGAAACACAATCAATGATGTTACACGTCCAGCCCCGCCCCCCTACAGTTAGAAACACACATGAGGTCACACTTAACCCCTTCAGCTCCCCCTAGTGGTTAACTCCCAAACTGCAATTGTAATTTTTCACAGTATTCAGTGCATTTTTATAGCACTTCTTGCTGTGAAAATGACAATGGTCCCAAAAATTTGTCAAAAGTGTCCGATGTGTCCGCCATAATGTCGCAGTCACGGAAAAAATTAAAAATCGCTGATCGCCACCATTACTGGTAAAAAAATTATATATATTAATAAAAATGCAATAAAACGACCCCCTATTTTGTAAACGCTATACATTTGGCGCAAACCAATCAATAAACGCTTATTGCGATATTTTTTACCAAAAATATGTAGAAGAATACGTATCGGCCTAAACTGAGGAAAAAAAAAATTCTATATATTTTTGGGGGATATTTATTATACCAAAAATTAAAAAATATTGCATTTTTTTCAAAATTGTCGCTCTATTTTTGTTTATAGCGCAAAAAAATAAAATAAAACACCAAAGAAATCTCTATTTGTGGGGAAAAAAAGGACGCCAATTTTCTTTGGGAGCCACGTCGCACGACCGCGCAATTGTCAGTTAAAGCGACGGAGTGCCGAATCGCAAAAAGGGGGCCAGGTCCTTAACCTGCATATTGGTCCGGGTCTTAAGTGGTTAAAAACAAAACAAACAACAACAACAACAAAAAAACAATAAGACTTTAATATCACGTTGACAAAAAAAAAAGAAAAACTACTGGAAGCTGATTGGTTTCTTTTTCAGAGCTGCACCAGATTTTAGTAAATCAACCCCTTAGTGCTCTGGACTGAGACAAGTACACACTATAGAGGGATGTGCTTTGTTCAGATTTCATGTCCGAGGTTTACACCCACTTTAGGGGTCAGGATCATCAGCTTGGGCATTGCGATCGGCAATGTATTAAAACTTTTCATTGCACTTTTTTTTTATTTGATTTATTTTTTAATGTAGAGACAGAATCACTCTAAACCAGGGGTGGGCAACCTGTGGGCCCTCCAGCGGTTGCAGAACTACAAGTCCCATCATGCCCCTGGGAGTAATTGTAACTGCCAGCCTTGCAATGCCTCATGGGAAATGTAGTTTTACAACAGCCGGAGGGCCCCAGGTTGACTACTAGGGATCTAAACGACACATTGGCTTTCTTAGTATAGAAAACACGGACTTGTCCTTTAAAAATGAAAAAGAAAGGGCGTGCCGCTGAGGGTCACACGGACCCTTCTGTCATCTGTCTGCTCTATAACCCGCAGGTATCCTCCTCTCCCATTATCAGTCTGGTTACCTCCATTCACTGTTTGTTCTGGATACACAATGTCAGATCTCCAACCAGACAAAGGACAATATTTATCTTTCATCTAGGAGGCACATCTGCTCCCCGGACAAAGTCCCCGACAAAGAGCCGGGCCGGGGGAAAGATCAACTTACCCAGAAGTCAGCGCAAATAAATAAAGGCACAACATGTGTAGACAAGGCGCTGGACACACCCGGGATGGGTTTTCATATTTTAACCAGGTAAGTTCCCTAATGAAGATCTAATTGTATAAGCCAACGAGCCGCAGGGCCGATCCTAGGCAGGGTGCACGGGGTGCTCCGCACCCAGGCACCGCAAAGGTGAGGGCGACGAAGCTCCAGAGTGCTCCCCTACCTCCTCCTTGTCTGTATCCAGAGGCGGAGTGCATGTAGCGGGTGCTGCGGTTCCCCATCTCGCTTGCTCTCTCTGCTGGCAACTGACAAGAGCGCATTCCTCCCGCTGTCCCCGGAAATTCAGGCTGAGTACCGCAGCAGAGCCTAGTACTGGAACACGTTCCGGCACTAGGCTGCACTAATTATTGTGTCCGGTGTGCGTGGAGCAGTCTCCTGTCTGCCCCGCCCCCTCTGTGTGTGTCGGCTCTTCTCTTATAGGCGGTGTGATGAGAGGCTTCAGGGTTGGCCGGAGCTGCTGCTAATCATCCCGTGCACTCCCAGAAATGCTCTCCGAGTGCCACCCTCTTAGTAATGTCTGGGGGCTCTAACAGACGCCCTCTCCAGGGCCGTCTTAATAACATCCTGGGCCCCTGGGCAAAGTAATGCTCTGGGGCCCCTACAATGGAGACAATGCAGGTAAACAGAAATCGAGTGGGTAAGAGGCAGGGGATATCTGGGGTGTAGAGGGGTCAGAGTGCTGGGGGATATCTGGGGTGTAGAGGGGTCAGAGTGCTGGGAGGATATCTGGGGTGTTGAGGGGTCAGAGTGCTGGGGGGGTATCTGGGGTGTAGACGGGGTCAGAGTGCTGGGGGGATATCTGGGGTTTAGAGGGGTCAGAGTGTTGGGGGGATATCTGGGGTGTAGAGGGGTCAGAATGCTTGGGGGGTATCTGGGGTGTAGAGGGGTCAGAGTGCTGGGGGGATATCTGGGGTGTAGAGGGGTCAGAGTGCTGGGGGGATATCTGGGGTGTAGAGGGGTCAGAGTGCTGGGAGGATATCTGGGGTGTAGAGGGATCAGAGTGCTGGGGGGATATCTGGGGTGTAGAGGGGCCAGAGTGCTGGGGGATATCTGGGGTGTAGAGGGGTCAGAGTGCTGGGAGGATATCTGGGGTGTAGAGGGGCCAGAGTGCTGGGGGGATATCTGGGGTGTAGAGAGGTCAGAGTGCTGGGGGGATATTTGGGTTGTAGAGGGGCCAGAGTGCTGGGGGGATATCCGGTGTGTAGAGGGGCCAGAGTGCTGGGGGGATATCTGGGGTGTAGAGGGGCCAGAGTGCTGGGGGGATATCCGGTGTGTAGAGGGGCCAGAGTGCTGGGGGGATATCTGGGGTGTAAAGGGGTCAGAGTGCTGGGGGGATATCTGGGGTGTAGAGGGGTCAGAGTGCTGGGGGGGATATCTGGGGTGTAGAGGGGTAGCCCAGGCTCAAGGACCAGCTGCTTTGGGGAAAGGGCAGGGGCCCCCCATGAAGCTGGGGTCCCTGGGTGGTGCCCAGGTGTGCCCTCTCATTAAGACAGCCCTGGCCCTCTCTGTGTGCATTAGAGAGACCCCCCCTCCAGGTCCCATTAGTGTACTAATTCTCTTTATTGTTAAAAGATCCCAGGGTAATGAAGACTTCTTAGGGGAGCATCTCTGTGTTTAAGTCATAGCCATAGAACCATTTGTAAAGGGGAGGAGTTAGTAAGATGACCACGCCCACGTGGGGGCGCCAGGCATCTGTGACCATAGGATCGACCCTGACGAGCCGCCTGTGATTACAATAAGGTACAAGAACCAATGCTGACCGCTATTTCCTTTATTAGGAATTGTAAAATGTTTACAGAGAACGCCGACCTACCCGTGTCCTTCAGCTCCCTGCAGACGATCTTATCCACCAATAGGGGCTGGCGGATCACTTTGGTCCTCTCCGCCTTCTTCACCGGCTTCGTGATGAGGAAAAGATCCGTGAACAGGAAGCAGTAAACGTCCATCTGAAATTAGGAAGAGGTTGATATTGGTTTGTGGGAAAATCTCGGTGCCCAATAGGCATTACCTACTTCAGAGCCCTTTCACGCTGAGGCGCTTTTCAAGCACTTTGGCGCTAAAAAAAGGGGCTTAAAGGCGTTGTAAAGATTCATGTTTTTTACTGGCACGCCGTTTTACTTATCTGAGCCCTGGGAAGTCCCGCCTTGC
Organism: Rana kukunoris; assembly: GCA_029574335.1. Classification (NCBI taxonomy): domain Eukaryota; kingdom Metazoa; phylum Chordata; class Amphibia; order Anura; family Ranidae; genus Rana; species Rana kukunoris. The sequence continues at coordinate 158,094,775 of CM056058.1, read as the reverse complement.
GAACGCGCTGGATATTTGCTCGGTCTTCTCGGCTCTTCATTGGATAGATTGATAGCAGCACAGCCATTGGCTCACATTGCTGTCAATCAAATCCAATGACCCGGGGGCGGGGCCAAGTCCTGCACTCGGCAGCTATGGACGCCGAATGCAGGACTGGGGAGCGCGCCCGCAAGGTAACCCCCTTGGGAGAGCACTTCCCAGAGGGGGTTATCTGAGGCAGGGAGGAGCCACCGGGGACCCCGGAAACGGCGTTCAGGCCACTCTGTGCAAAACGATCTGCACAGTGGAGGTAAGTGTGACATACTTTTTATTTAAAAAAAATTTAATGCAAACCTTTAGTATCACTTTAGGATATTAATTGATACAATGTTTTATTTTACATTTCCTGTTATAGGTTGACAATGAGGCTACTTTCACACTGGGGCAGTGCCGGCGTTAGTGGTAAAGCGCCACTCATTTTAGCGGCGCTTTACCGCTGTTATTTCCGGCAGTAGCAGGGCGCATTTAACCCCCAAAAGGAGTTAAAAGCGCCCGTGATGCAGCGCTTCCGAGGTGCTTTCAGGCACTTCAGAAGCAGTGCTCATTCATTCCAATGGGCAGGGGTGGTTTGGGAGCAGAGCTGTATCCTGGCCTAGGCCAACAAGGCCCAGGCCTAGGGCAGCACTTTGCAGGGGGGCAGCACGAAAAGAGTCCCCGCCGGCTTGCGCTACACAGTTAGGAAAATTAGTCTAGCGCCCCCATAAAGCGGCCGCACTGCTTCTGGTATGCGGGCGGCTGGCATTCCGCAGCTGTGGGGGGGCGCTTCCAATTCTGACTGTTTTATCATCCCGGACCACAAACCTTCCTCACTGTCTTATATGTTTCTGCTGCACCATCTACTTAAACTAGAACTATAGGCAACACTTTTTTTTCATTTTGGGTAGAGTAAGGGAGGGTTATAGCCCCTGTCAGTTTATTTTTTACCATCCCATTGCGAGATTTCCCTTCACTTCCTGCTCTATGGGCAACCAGGAACTAAGAGGAAATCTAAGTAAATTAGGGGAATCCATTGCAACCCCCCCCCCCCCCCCCAAGAACTAGTGTCCTCACCTGAAAATTTCAGGGCGGGTCTTAAACAACACAGGGTGTGGCCGTGACAGGAAGGGGTGGGTCATATTCAAATTAGATGGTGCACGAGTTTAGTCAGGCCTAGGGCAGCACAAAACCCAAATACACCTCTGTTTGGGAGGCTTTAGAGGCAGTTTTAAGGTGCTATTTTTAGCGCTAAAACGCCTAAAAACAGCCTCAGTGTCTAAGAAAACGTTGATTCCGTCGCCGCCATCTTGCTACACCCCACACTAACTTTGTAAGCTACCGCGCATGCGTCAAAGTGTTATCGAGCATGCACGTTTTTTCTACACTCAGGTAAGCATACAGACGGCCGCTTTTCTCAATAGGGAACACTCTGCCCGGAATCCGAACGGGAAAATAGAGAGCAGGGTTCTCTATTTTCCCGTCGGGATTCCCGGCTGTTTTCCTGATGGGAAAACTGCTAGGGAGCATACACACGGCCGGGATTCCCGGACAAATGCTCTCATGGCAGTTTTCCTGCCGGGAAAACTGGTCGTGTGTACGCGGCTTAAGGGTAGTTGTGAGGTCACCCTTCCGTCACGCAACATTGCTTTGGCCTAACGACTGGCTGCTGCTAGGTCTGAGCGTCATTGGAGGTGGTCCCATGCTCCCCTTACCTGGAGGTACTGGCTACGGCAGGAGATGATTTAGCAGGAGATTGCTGGGCTAAGTATCAGGTGGTCAAGTGTGTGACTCCTTAACAGAGACATTGTCACTTTGCCCCCTTCAGGCTGAGTTCACACTATGTGCGGCCGCGGGGCATTGCAGGGGGTCAAGCACGTCCACGTTCATCGTTTCAAGTCCGAATTTGGACCTGAAACTGAGCCAAAGACGCACAGGTCTCTTCCCCAGATGTGTGAACCAGCTCCATTGAGATCCAATCACACTCTCCCATCATGCGAATTGGATGCGGGAATAGTGTGAACCCAGCTTCAAGCTCTGCAAAGACAGCTGCTAACTGTGCATCAAGGGTCTGCAGTCTAACTAAAGCAACATTCTGATTGGCTGCCATAGACTGCTACACATCAATTCTACATTAAGGTGTGGTCTCTGCAGTGTATTAATTATCATTTCCTTCCTTCATCTTCTGTGTGGAACTTGTTTCTTCTTGCCATTGCTTCTGCCAGATGTGCTGATTTTAATCAAGCTTGGATTCCTGATCATTAGTCTGGGGTGTTAATGTGTTTATTTCTGTTGTTTCCACACCCACCCCTTATCTACTTTGTATAGGTAAGATTGTTGGTATTGTGCCCAAAATTTCCACTTTGAAGTCTTTCTACAAGACTTTGGAGGTGTTCAGAGCTGCTCATTCCAGCCAGAAGCATTTGTGAGGTCAAGTCTCGTGGGAGGACCTGGCTCACAATTCTGGGTGTTGCGGTGAGATCCAGCTTGCAGAATTCCTTCAAAAGCTACACCAAGAAATAATAGTCTCCATGATTATTGAAGCATGAATCGTTACAATGTGTCAATCTTATAACATAGATCTATCTGTTTGTGCTACACTATAAGTGCTGGCAGTTAGTGGACACCTGACCTTCCACTCTAAAACCATGGCCATTAAGATGGAGTTGGCCAACCTTTGTGGCTGCAAAAGTTTCCACTCTTCTGGGAAGTCTTTCTACAAGACTTTGGAGGGTGTTCAGAGAAATTTGAGCTCATTCAGCCAAAAGAGCATTTGTGAGGTCAAGTACTGAGGTTGGGTAAGAAGACCTGGCTCACAATTCTGGGTGTTCGGTAGGATTGAGGTTAGGGGTCTGTGCCGGTCACTCCAATTCTTCCACACCAAACTCATCAAAACCATGTCTTTATGGAGTTGGCTTTGTACACAGTCATGCTGGAACTGAGAATTACCTTTTCAGGACTGTTGCCAAAATTTGTGAGGTCAGGTATTGTATGAGAAGACCTGGCTCACAATCCATATCATCCCAAAGGTGTTCAGATCAGTGATCTGTACAGGACACTCAAGTTCCTCCACATCAAATTGGTCAAATCATGTCTTTATGGAGCTGGTTTTAACTGGTCAAACCGTGACTTACGAAGCTGCTCCAAACTGGTCAAACCATAACCTTACGAAGCTGGTTCAAACTGGTCAAACCATGACTTCATGCAGCTGGTCCAAACTGCCTTTTATGGAGCTGGTCCAAACTGGTCAAACCATGTGTTTATGGAGCTGGTCCAAACTGGTCAAACCATGTGTTTATGGAGGTGGTCCAAACTGGTCAAACCATGTCTTTATGGAGTTGGTCCAAACTGGTCAAACCCTGCCTTTATGGAGCTGGTCCAAACTGCCTTTTATGGAGCTGGTCCAAACTGGTCAAACCATGTGTTTATGGAGCTGGTCCAAACTGGTCAAACCACGTGTTTATGGAGCTGGTCCAAACTGGTCAAACCATGTCTTTATGGAGGTGGTCCAAACTGGTCAAACCATGTCTTTATGGAGGTGGTCCAAACTGGTCAAACCATGTCTTTATGGAGTTGGTCCAAACTGGTCAAACCATGTCTTTATGGAGCTGGTCCAAACTGCCTTTATGGAGCTGGTCCAAACTGGTCAAACCATGTCTTTATGGAGCTGGTCCAAACTGCCTTTATGGAGCTGAATAAAACTGGTCAAACTACAACTTTATGGAGCTGGTCCAAACTGGTCAAACCATGACTTTACGGAGCTGGACTAAACTGCCTTTATGGATCTGGTCCAAACTGGTCAAATTATGACTTTATGGATCTGGTCCAAACTGGTCAAATTATGACTTTATGGATCTGGTCCAAACTGGTCAAATTATGACTTTATGGAACTGGTCAAAACTGGTCAAACAATTACTTCATGGAGCTGGTCCAAACTGGTCAAACCATGTCTTTATGGAGCTGGTCCAACCATGTCTTTATGGAGCTGGTCCAAACTGGTCAAACCATGTCTTTATGGAGCTGGTCCAAACTGCCTTTATGGAGCTGGTCCAAACTGGTCAAACCATATCTTTATGGAGCTGGTCCAAACTGGTCAAACTACGACTTTATGGAGCTGGTCCAAACTGGTCAAACCATCACTTTATGGAGCTGGTCCAAACTGGTCAAACCATGTCTTTATGGATCTTGACTAAACTGCCTTTATGGATCTGGTCCAAACTGGTCAAACTATGTGTTTATGGAGCTGGTCCTCCCTCAAATGGATGGTTCAAACTGGTCTCAAACTCAAGCTGGGCTGGCTAAATGACTTTATGTCCAATGAGTCAAAATAAATCTGGTCCAAACTGCCTTTATGGAGCTGGTCCAAACTGGTCAAACCATGTCTGTATGGAGATGGCTTTGTACACAGGGGCACTGTCATGCTGGAACAGAAAAGGGTCTTCCCCAAACTGTTACCCCAAGGTTGTAAGAGCACAATAGTCTACAATTAACAGTACACTTTACTGGAAACACCTTAACTCAATAATTGAAGGGTGTCCACATGCTTTTAGCCATATCGTGTATATTACTAAGATTCTCATCTAGCTATATACCTTATCCACCTCATCTGTACTGCTCTCCACGGCTTCGTAAGAGTCAATACGGCTGATAATGGCCGCCAGTCGCTGCTGCTCTTGCCTTTGGCGCATCCTGGAGTTCACGTGATTGATGAATCGTTCAACCGAGTTTATCTGTGGGGATAACACAACAATTAGCACATTAGAGGAGCTTGATTGGTCATAAGGAGAACTAAAGCGAATAGAATTCCCATCGAAGCTGTAAAGATGTCATACAAAAGTTTATCCTCCTTCACTAACGAGCCAGAGAGAGGAGCAGATGTTCCTTCATCTAATTATCATATCTGATCATCCAAGCATGAAATGTTACTCTGGAGTTCTCTTACTACAACGTATCACTATTTTATTCTATTACTGTACTTAGCATTGACATGTCAATTACCATAACAATGATGGACTCTCTGACTTGAGGGTCGTCCGTCTTCTTCAGGATGGATTTGAGCAGCAGGGGGTATTTGGTGAGACGTTGGTGCGGCTTCACTAACATGTCGCTCAGCTTCAGGCGATTGCACTGTTTGTGTTTCTCGGCCCACTGCATAGAGACAGAAAAAAGGCGCAACGATTAGCAATCCGTGTATAAAAGTAGGACCGTGTGGACAGGTAGGGGTCGGGGATGAGTTTTCCGTTTTTAGCTTTTACTGTTTTGTTCCTCCCAACTCTAAGAAAAGAAAAATAGGCGCATTAGTTTTCATCATTCCGTGTTAAAAGCTAGGTTTCCAGCTTTTTCATAAGCTTTTATATTTATCATACATTTAATATTATTGGTATTATTATTAATTTCGTTATTTTTTTTAAGGTTAAAGGCTATGGTTAGGGGTTCATTTTTATTTATTTATTATTTACATATTATTGTTTTATTTTATTTTATTAGCTTAGAGGTTAATATTATGGTTAGGATTAGGAATTAGTATTAAAGTATAACTGCAATTTTTTTGTTTCATTTTAGACTGCAGAAAGCCCCCCCCCCCCCCTCTGTATTGCTGTCTGTGTCCCTGTTAAAGTGGAGGTTCACCCTAAAATAAAAAATGACATTAACATTCTCCATAAAATCTAAAAAAACATTTGAAAGAAAAATATTTTTTTACTTACCAGAACTGCCTGTTGCTAGGCAGGCTTCTTAATCTGCCACTTCCTATACCGCGGAGCTCCTCATTTTCTTCCTCCCTTGCTTGTTATTCTGGGGAATGAGGTGTGCTGTCTTCTGTGACCTGTGTGTGTCTCAGAAGACAGCTGGCCATTCACAAAGAGCCCTGCGACTCGCGCATGTGCAGTAGGAAACAGGCAGTGAAGCCGCAAGGCTCCACTGCCTGTTTCCCTTAATTAGGAAGGTGGCAGCTGCATGGATGGATGGATCGGCCTTGGGGGGCCCGACATTGCGTGGATCCTTGGACAAGTAATTAAAAGTCAGCAGCTACAGTGTTTGTAGCTGCTGACTTAAAACAAAAATATAAAATTTGGCTGGGACACAGCTTTAAGGAGATTCATTCTCTTTGTTTTTCCTGTTTACCGTTATCATTGAAAGTGAAAGTAAAAAAAAAAACACAAAAAACGAATTTGGAGACACTAGTCCTGGTGACTTGGGGGTCCCCAAAGAATTCCCTTAATTTGCAGGGATTTCCTCTCACTTCCTGTTTGGCTATAAGACAGGAAGTGAAGGGAAATCTCTGTAATGGGACACAAATGGCGGGGAAAAAAAACAATTGGCAGGGGAAAAGAAAATGTGAAAAAAGAAATAAAGGTTTGCCTATAGTTCTACTTTAATATTAGGGTTAGGTTTAGGGGTTACTATTAAGGGTATTGTTAGGGGTTATTTTATTTATTTTTATTATTTATGTGTTTTATCATTTTTTTAGTGCATTTATTATTATTTATTTTTATTTATCTATTGCATTTGAGCAGAAAAGGGATAAACTTTTTTTGAGCTTCAGGCTACTTGTAGCGGAGATGTGAACCAACAGTCGAACGCACACTTACCGTTACATAGGCCCGAAACAAGTCATTGTCCCGGTGCAGGTTCCTCATATACTCCATGCAGCCCTCTTCCTCCATGCAATATCGGATATACGGCTTGAAGAGAGATTCAAACTGCCAAAAGAATAAAGAATACGATGTTACAATGTATTTCCTTATGTTATACAGGCTGCTGTCATTGGGGGGAGGACTCAGAATCTGGCGGCCAATCAGCTTCTAACTTCAGCTTGATCAATGAAGCTTTGACAATAAAACCTGGAAGCCGATTGGTTTCTATGCAGAGCTGTGCCAGATTTTGCACCCTCCAGTTTAGTACATAACACCCCCCCCCCCCCCCATGGTGTCGTGTCACCCTTTTGTCTCCATACACTTAGAGGGGAATTATATTGTATATGAGAACGGGATCAGCTTAGCCCCATCATCATGCCCAGGCCCAAACGTAATGGGATATATATATATATATATATAGATTAAAAAAATTGACATTTTTCAAACATAAATAAAACTGTTGTGTGTAAAAATAGATAAATGAATAAAAAAATAAATTATAGAATGAAAAAAAAAATATTAAACACAAATTAATTTTTATTATAATTTATATATATATATCATTTTTTTTTTCATTTATTAATTTACTTTTTTTTATTGATTAATTTATTTTTACACATAACAATTTTTATTTATGTTTGAAAAATGTAATGATTTTTTATGCACAATATATTGCACTTCAACCACTGCAGCATGCAGCACTAACCAATCAGATAATCAGATGCAGTAGTGAATATACATATATATATATGTTTTTTTTTAAATTTAATCATCTGTTATTTATTTTTGAAAAATGTAATGATTTTTTTTTTTCACACTATATTGCATATAACTAACCAATCAGATGCAGCGCGTCGCTCGGATGGAAACCTTCTTTTTAGTACATACCATTTTAAATCCCTTCTGGAAGTCTACGGGGTTCTGCAGGCTCCTGGTCTTCCTCGTCTTTTCCAGAACCGGCATCATGATGTTGGCCCAGAGCGATCGATGCAGCTGGATGATTTCCTGCACGTTGCTGAACAGCTTCTCCGGCTCCACCTGTCACCAGATCCCAGAAATCCATATTAATGGCAATAAATGAAATCATTCCGGGTGGGAGTTCCCACCATCCCTGTGCTGAGTTCCCAGGTCTGTACACCTGCTGTGCCCCATTATGAGGGGTTCCCACCATCCCTGTGCTGAGTTCCCGGGTCTGTACACCCGCTGTGCCCATTATGAGGGGTTCCCACCATCCCTGTGCTGAGTTCCCGGGTCTGTACACCTGCTGTGCCCCATTATGAGGGGTTCCCACCATCCCTGTGCTGAGTTCCCAGGTCTGTACACCTGCTGTGCCCCATTATGAGGGGTTCCCACCATCCCTGTGCTGAGTTCCTGGGTCTGTACACCCGCTGTGCCCATTATGAGGGGTTCCCACCATCCCTGTGCTGAGTTCCCGGTCTGTACACCTGCTGTGCCCATTATGAGGGGTTCCCACCATCCCTGTGCTGAGTTCCCGGGTCTGTACACCCGCTGTGCCCATTATGAGGGGTTCCCACCATCCCTGTGCTGAGTTCCCAGGTCTGTACACCCACTGTGCCCATTATGAGGGGTTCCCACCATCCCTGTGCTGAGTTCCCGGGTCTGTACACCTGCTGTGCCCATTATGAGGGGTTCCCACCATCCCTGTGCTGAGTTCCCGGGTCTGTACACCCGCTGTGCCCATTAGGGGTGAGGGGTTCCTACCATCCCTGTGCTGAGTTCCCGGGTCTGTACACCCGCTGTGCCCATTATGAGGGGTTCCCACCATCCCTGTGCTGAGTTCCCGGGTCTGTACACCCGATGTGCCCATTATGAGGGGTTCCCACCATCCCTGTGCTGAGTTCCCGGGTCTGTACACCCGCTGTGCCCATTATGAGGGGTTCCTACCATCCCTGTGCTGCACTCCCAGGTCTGTACACCCGCTGTGCCCATTATGAGGGGTTCCCACCATCCCTGTGCTGAGTTCCCAGGTCTGTACACCCGCTGTGCCCATTATGAGGGGTTCCTACCATCCCTGTGCTGCACTCCCAGGTCTGTACACCCGCTGTGCCCATTATGAGGGGTTCCCACCATCCCTGTGCTGAGTTCCCGGGTCTGTACACCCACTGTGCCCATTATGAGGGGTTCCCACCATCCCTGTGCTGAGTTCCCGGGTCTGTACACCCACTGTGCCCATTATGAGGGGTTCCCACCATCCCTGTGCTGCACTCCCGGGTCTGTACACCCGCTGTGCCCATTATGAGGGGTTCCCACCATCCCTGTGCTGAGTTCCCGGGTCTGTACACCCGCTGTGCCCATTATGAGGGGTTCCCACCATCCCTGTGCTGAGATCCCGGGTCTGTACACCCACTGTGCCCATTATGAGGGGTTCCCACCATCCCTGTGCTGAGTTCCCGGGTCTGTACACCCGCTGTGCCCATTATGAGGGGTTCCCACCATCCCTGTGCTGCACTCCCGGGTCTGTACACCCGCTGTGCCCATTATGAGGGGCTCCCACCATCCCTGTGCTGCGTTCCCAGGTCTGTACACCCACTGTGCCCATTATGAGGGGTTCCCACCATCCCTGTGCTGAGTTCCCGGGTCTGTACACCTGCTGTGCCCATTATGAGGGGTTCCCACCATCCCTGTGCTGAGTTCCCGGGTCTGTACACCCGCTGTGCCCATTATGAGGGGTTCCTACCATCCCTGTGCTGAGTTCCCGGGTCTGTACACCCGGTGCCCATTATGAGGGGTCCCACCATCCCTGTGCAGTTCCCGGGTCGTACACCCTGTGCCCATTATGAGGGGTTCCCACCATCCCTGTGCAGTTCCCGGGTCTGTACACCCCCGCTGTGCCCATTATGAGGGGTTCCTACCATCCCTGTGCTGCACTCCCAGGTCTGTACACCCGCTGTGCCCATTATGAGGGGTTCCCACCATCCCTGTGCTGAGTTTCCCGGGTCTGTACACCCACTGTGCCCATTATGAGGGGTTCCCACCATCCCTGTGCTGAGTTCCAGGTCGTACACCTGGTGCCCCATTATGAGGGGTCCCACCATCCCTGTGCAGTTCCCGGTCGTACACCCACTGTGCCCATTATGAGGGGTTCCCACCATCCCTGTGCTGAGTTCCCGGGTCTGTACACCCGCTGTGCCCATTATGAGGGGTTCCCCCATCCCTGTGCTGCACTCACTCCCGGGTCTGTACACCCGCTGTGCCCATTATGAGGGGTTCCCATCATCCCTGTGCTGAGTTCCCAGGTCTGTACACCTGCTGTGCCCCATTATGAGGGGTTCCCCACCATCCCTGTGCTGAGTTCCCGGGTCTGTACACCCACTGTGCCCATTATGAGGGGTTCCCACCATCCCTGTGCAGTTCCCGGGTCTGTACACCCCTGTGCATTATGAGGGGTCCCACCATCCCTGTGCCACTCCCGGGTCTGTACACCCGCTGGCCCACCTGCTGTGCCCATTATGAGGGGTTCCCACCATCCCTGTGCTGAGTTCCCGGGTCTGTACACCCGCTTGCCCATTATGAGGGGTTCCTACCATCCCTGTGCTGAGTTCCCGGGTCTGTACACCCGCTGTGCCCATTATGAGGGGTTCCCACCATCCCTGTGCTGCTGAGTTCCCGGGTCTGTACAACCCGATGTGCCCATTATGAGGGGGTTCCCACCATCCCTGTGCTGAGTTCCCGGGTCTGTACACCCGCTTGCCCATTATGAGGGGTTTCCTACCATCCCTGTGCTGCACTCCCAGGTCTGTACACCCGCTGTGCCCATTATGAGGGGTTCCCACCATCCCTGTGCTGAGTTCCCGGGTCTGTACACCCACTGTGCCCATTATGAGGGGTTCCCACCATCCCTGTGCTGAGTTCCCAGGTCTGTACACCTGCTGTGCCCCATTATGAGGGGTTCCCACCATCCCTGTGCTGAGTTCCCGGGTCTGTACACCCACTGTGCCCATTATGAGGGGTTCCCACCATCCCTGTGCTGAGTTCCCGGGTCTGTACACCCGCTGTGCCCATTATGAGGGGTTCCCACCATCCCTGTGCTGCACTCCCGGGTCTGTACACCCGCTGTGCCCATTATGAGGGGTTCCCATCATCCCTGTGCTGAGTTCCCAGGTCTGTACACCTGCTGTGCCCCATTATGAGGGGTTCCCACCATCCCTGTGCTGAGTTCCCGGGTCTGTACACCCACTGTGCCCATTATGAGGGGTTCCCACCATCCCTGTGCTGAGTTCCCGGGTCTGTACACCCGCTGTGCCCATTATGAGGGGTTCCCACCATCCCTGTGCTGCACTCCCGGGTCTGTACACCCGCTGTGCCCCATTATGAGGGGTTCCCACCATCCCTGTGCTGCGTTCCCAGGTCTGTACACCTGCTGTGCCCCATTATGAGGGGTTCCCACCATCCCTGTGCTGAGTTCCCGGGTCTGTACACCCGCTGTGCCCATTATGAGGGGTTCCCACCATCCCTGTGCTGAGTTCCCGGGTCTGTACACCTGCTGTGCCCCATTATGAGGGGTTCCCACCATCCCTGTGCTGAGTTCCCGGGTCTGTACACCCGCTGTGCCCATTATGAGGGGTTCCCACCATCCCTGTGCTGAGTTCCCGGGTCTGTACACCTGCAGTGCCCCATTATGAGGGGTTCCCATCCCTGTGCAGTTCCCGGGTCTGTACACCCTGTGCCCCATTATGAGGGGTTCCCACCATCCCTGTGCTGAGTTCCGGGTCGTACACCCGGTGCCCATTATGAGGGGTCCCACCATCCCTGTGCAGTTTCCGGGTCGTACACCTGCAGTGCCCATTATGAGGGGTTCCCACCCCTGTGCAGTTCCCGGGTCTGTACACCCCTGTGCATTATGAGGGGGTCCCACCATCTGTGCTGTTCTCCTGTCTGTCTGTACACACGCTGTGCCCATTATGAGCGGTTTCCACCATCCCTGTGCTGAGTTCCTGGGTCTGTACACCCGCTGTGCCCATTATGAGGGGTTCCCACCATCCCTGTGCTGAGTTCCTGGGTCTGTACACCCGCTGTGCCCATTATGAGGGGTTCCCACCATCCCTGTGCTGAGTTCCCGGGTCTGTACACCCGCTGTGCCCATTATGAGGGGTTCCCACCATCCCTGTGCTGAGTTCCCGGGTCTGTACACCCGCTGTGCCCATTATGAGGGGTTCCCACCATCCCTGTGCTGAGTATATATAGTATATGAACATTTTTGTACCTCACACAGAAGTCCTGATTCCTGGAGATTCAGCAGACAGCACAGGAAGAGCTGCAGAGAGAGGAAACAATATATTATAAATAATGATCAATACAGAACTCATCATCATCAACACGAGAATCGGGAGAGGAGAAGAATCTTCTACATTGTTATCTGTATATTAGGATGAGACTGTCCCTGCCCCCCCCCCCCCCCCCGTATGGTCCCTACATTGCCCATGTGATAACCCAACTCCCAATGTGTGGAAACTCACATCTGTTATGACTTTCAGCTTCTTGATGTAGGTGGCTTCTGTGTGGATCAGCTCCCAGATCGCCTCCTGCTGGTGGCACTGACGTCTGGTTAAAGTCTAATGGAAGACAGAACAAAATAAATGTTTTTTGACACCAATGATGAGGCACTATTCCTTCCACTGATACCAATGATGGGGCACAATACCTCAACTGACACCAATGATGGGGCACAATACCTCAACTGACACCAATGATGAGGCACTATTCCTTCCACTGATACCAATGATGAGGCACTATTCCTCCCACTGATACCAATGATGGGGCACAATACCTCAACTGACACCAATGATGGGGCACTATTCCTCCCACTGACACCAATAATGGGGCACTATTCCTCCCACTGACACCAATGATGGGGCACTATTCCTCCCACTCATACAAAAAATTAAGAATTGTTTACCGTCATTTATGCCAACAAGTTTTCTACTCCCAATGGCCACAGTTCGGCCCCCAGAAAGTTTGAAGGACAGTAAACTGGCCCTTCGTTTATAAAGTTTGGAGACCCCATAAAGTCCAGACTTGCCCACTCAGACATTTTTGTAGCAGATCCATTATACAATATTGTTATTATTGATAATTTTCACACATTTATTTCCTCTTTTTTGTCTTGTTACCTCTGGGACTTCGATGATCTGCTGCCAGCTGTCCTCCAGGCTCAGGCTGGTGTCGTCCTCGTCCTCCTCCCAGGAGTCCTGATCGAAGCACATCTGCTGGGGCAGCTTCGGGAGGCCGAACATGCTGTATGAATGCAGCTTGCTTTCCAGTTGCTCCATTTTATCAATTTCCTGCAAGAAGAGACAAAAATTCAGAACCCAAAGAAGGATGGAGAAGGAGGAGAAGGAGAAGAAGGAGGAGAAGGATGAAGGAGGAGGAGAAGGATGAGAAGGATGAAGGAGGAGCAGAAGGAGGAGAAGAAGGAGGAGAAGAAAAATTCAGAACCCAAAGAAGGAGGAGAAGGATGAAGGAGGAGGAGAAGAAAGAGGAGAAGGAGGATAAGGAGAAGGATGAAGAAGGAGGAGAAGGATGAAGGAGGAGGAGAAGGATGAAGGAGGAGGAGAAGGATGAAGAAGGAGTGGAAGGAGGAGAGGAGGAGGAGAAGGAGAAGGAGGAGGAGAAGAAGGAGGAGAAGAAGAAGGAGGAGAAGAAGGGGGAGAGGAGAAGAAGAAGGAGAAAAAGGTGGAGAAGGAGGGGAAGGAGGAGAAGGAGGAGAGGAGAAGAAGGAGGATACGGAGAAGGATGAAGAAGGAGGAGAAGGATGAAGGAGGAGGAGAAGGATGAAGAAGGAGTGGAAGGAGGAGAGGAGGAGGAGAAGAAGTAGGAGAAGGAGGGGAAGGAGGAGAAGGATGAGAAGGAGGAGAGGAGAAGAAGGAGGAGAAGGAGTAGAAGAAAGAGAAGGAGAAAAGGAGGAGAAGAAGGATGGAGCAGAAGGAGGAGAAGGAGGAGGAGAAGAAGGAGAAGAAGAAGAAGGATGAGTAGGAGGAGAAGGATGGAGCAGGAGGAGGAGAAGGAGAATGAGAAGAAGGAACAGAACAAGGAGAAGGAGAAGGAGGAGAAGGATGGAGAAGGAGGAGAAGAAGGAAGAGGAGGAGGAGAAGGAGGAGAAAACACGAGGAATACAAATTCCTGAGACAATCAGACCTCATCCAGGAGGACGGAGCCGTGTAGAAGGCGGCGAGGGGTCTGCGTAGAACACGGGGATAAGTTGACTTATATAGAGACCCCCAGCCGCGGAATCGCTCTTTTACTACTCAGACCGCCGCTAATGTATGTAAATGAGAGTCAGAAATGCTAATGAGATTAGCGGGGGAGCCCCGACAGAGGGAGATTCTCCTCTTTGTTCCCCCGTTACTGTGGCTCGTGCTCGGGGACTTGGCAGGGGCTCAGTGGACAGGCGGGTTGAAAAGAACAGCTGGTACTAGTGGGCGAGGGTCGGGCTGCTGAATAGGCTGAAGACAATGGGAGCCATACTGACCCCTCCAGATTATTGATGGCCCGACATGGACCTAATGGTGGGGGGAGCCAGCTTAATATCCTACTGAGGACAAAGGACGCGGCTGAAGCCTAAAGCCCATCAAAGTCTTCCAACGGGAGTCCTCTGAGATTTTCTGGGGTGGGCGATGCTTTCGTACGATGCATAGGATGCAGAATTTGGGCTTCATTTGTTTATCCACTTGCCAACCACAATGTATACACAGGGTGGAAGTGACATGTGGAAGTGACATATGGAACAGATTCAGCAAACAGCACTAACATTGGAGTGGCCCATACCTGAAGAGAAGACAGCCCCTAGCCCCCCCGGTTTACTTACCTGAGCTCTCAAAAGTCCTGTGCCATGAATGCGCTGGCTACTGGCCCCAGTCTTCTTGCCTGTTCTCGGCTCTTCATTGGAGATTGATAGCAGCGCAGCCATTGTCTCCCACTGCTGTCAATCTAATCAATGACGCTGCGCGTCGGGTAGTGGGGCAGAGTGATACAGTCGGCGGCTATGGCCGCCGACTGTATCATGGGAGCGCGCCTGCAAGCTAACCCCCTTGGGAGAGAGCTTCCCATTAAGGGGGTTAGCTCTTGCAGGGAGGAGCCGAGACAGCCGTCGTGGGACCCCAGAAGACGAGGATTGGGGCCATTGGCTCCCGCTGCTGTCAATCTAATCAATGACGCGGTGCGCCGGGGGGCGGGGCAGAGTGATACAGTCGGCGGGGTATGGCCGCCGGCTGTATCACGGGAGTGCGCCCGTAGCTAACCCCCTTGGGAGAGTGCTTCCGATGAAGGGGGTTAGCTCTTGCGGGGAGGAGCGGAGACAGCTGTCGTAGGATCCCAGAAGACGAGGATCGGGGCCATTGGCTCCTGCTGCTGTCAATCTAATCAATGATGCGGTGTGCCGGGGGCGGGGCAGAGTGATACAGTCGGCTCTTCATTGGAGATTGATAGCAGCGCAGCGATTGGCTCCCACTGCTGTCAATCTAATCAATGACGCGGCGTGCCGGGGGGGGGGGGCAGAGTGATACAGTCGGCGGGGTATGGCCGCCGGCTGTATCACGGGAGTGCGCCCATAGCTAACCCCCTTGGGAGAGTGCTTCCAATGAAGGGGGTTAGCTCTTGCGGGGAGGAGCCGAGACAGCTGTCGTAGGATCCCAGAAGATGAGGATCGGGGCCATTGGCTCCCGCTGCTGTCAATCTAATCAATCAATGACGCGGTGCGCTAGGGGCGGGGCAGAGTGATACAGTAGGTGGCTATGGCCACCGGTTGTATCATGGGAGCGCGCCCGCAAGCTAACCCCCATGGGAGAGAGCTTCCCATGAAGGGGGTTAGCTCTTGCGGGGAAGATCCGAGACAGGCGCTGTGGGACCCCAGAAGAGGAGGATCGGGACCACTCTGTGCAAACCGAACTGCACAGTGGAGGTAAGTATGACATGTTTGCCAATGGCCAGCCTTCTAACATGTTATGTAAATGCATCTCTTGTTATACAGTAAAACCTTGGTTAGAGAGTAACTTGGTTTGAGAGCGTTTTGCAAGACAAGCAAAATGTTTTAATACATTTTGCCTTGATATACAAGCGATGTCTTGATATAAGAGTAGCGTCACGTCACCACTGAGTATAAAAGAGAAGAGAGGAGCCTCTAAGTGTAGCAATATGGGTTACATGTAATGAAGGGACAACATTTAGCAACTTATTGCTACACTTAGAGGAGGCGCCTCTCTTCTCTTTTATACCCTGTAAAAAAAAAACACTTTGATATACAAGTGCTTTGGATTACAAGCATGTTTCTGGAACGAATTATGCTCGCAATCCAAGGTTTTACTGTACTGCTGAAATCTCAATAAATAAAAATAAGAGACGCCTGCCCATGTATGACACACGGGTGGCAAGGGGTTAAATAGGGGTGTCTCTGGGCTTTATTTTATATAAAGATAAATCCTCCATATAACATAACAGCAGAACAAAGCGCAGACTTGGCGTCCTGCTCCGCACAATGGCCGAACGTTCATTATCCTCCCCACACAAAGAAAATCAGATTCCGATAAAACAATGTGGAGGAGATTTTATCTCGGCGGTTTAATGATGAGGACTGCGGACGATTGTGGTGAAACGCAGACGGCCAAAAGATTAGATTACAACAAAGGAAATATGGTACATCAAGCATGTTACAGTAACATGACATCAATGAAAACTCGAAGGTGACGCAAAAAAAAAAAAATCTAAAACGTGCTTCCTGCATCCAAAAAGAGTAAATGATTGAAGAAGATTCTTTATTCATCGGAAGGCATTGGCCCTTTGTGATGGTAAAAAAACGCATTAGGCACGCCAAAGTGAGCGCACGTCACCCTGAGGTGTGAAATCTTCATTGCCTAAAACAACACACACACTTACAGATCAAAGGCTTCGCTATAAGTGAGAGTTGGCTAAAGAATGTTGTTGTCTGGGGGGGGGGGGGGGGGGGGGGGGGGGGGGGGGGGGGGGGGGGGGGGGGGGTGGGGGGGGGTCGCCAGGTGTACAGGGACACACAATTGTTACCTAATGAAGATTGTGAAGTCTGTGCTTCTTGCGTGTCGAGAAAGCGCACAATTTTGTGCAATCAGGAATTTGGGGCCCCTTGCACAGCTCTTCAAGCATGGGCCCCTGGAACAGAGAACCGGGGGGGGGGGGGGGGGAGGGGGCCGCGTGTGAATTGAGAAGTGGGAGGGCTGCCGCCATTTGAGAAGTGGGCGCTAATTGAAGCAGGGGATGCCGCAAATTGAGAAGGGGGGGCACCAATTGAGAAGCGGGGGGGTGCTGCCGCAAATTGAGGTGGGCGGTTGGGGAGCCGACAAAAATAGATATAAAAAAAACAATATATAAAAAAAAGAAAAAAAAAGGGGGTGCCGACCGGGCCCCTGGGGACCATTGGGTCCCTTACAGGTGTACTGCCTGTACCCCCCCTGATGGCGGCCCTGGTTCCCGACATCCAGGCATGTGAACCCAGCGAAGCCTAGAAAGGGGTGCTGGGATTTGTAGTCTCACCAGTGGGGGTTATTCACATCTTGCCTGTTGAGCTGCAATTTTCTGCACACATCCCCCCCCCCCCCCACACACACACACACTCTGTTACCACCATACATGTGGAGAAAAATGTACGTATCTCTGCGAACGCAGTGTGAAGGAAGCCCCAAAAACCTTGAAACCCGCGTTTTACATATTTGAATTTTTGGACAGGCAGAATATCGCAGAGCGAAGTCAATCATGGCGATGTTTGCTCTACATGACAGCTCCTCATTAGGCGCGCTCGCTCTCCTAGATGACCCCTGACTGGTTTCGCACGAAACTTCGCCTTGTCACAACGTGTTTGAACAACCACTTCAATTAATTTGCCGTCTGCCTCTAATCGGCCCATTGACCCCTCCCCCTATTGGCGGTCCTTGTTCTCCTCTATTGGGCGGCCCTTGTTCTCCTGGATTTGCTAAAGACCTCCTTAGCATAGCAATGGGGGCGACACGACATTACCTCCCGCCACATTAAGGAGGTGAAAAACCAGTGGAGGACAATGGACATCCCACATTAACCTAACAAAGCCAAAGAGGGGCAAACACGGCCATCCCTGTGTACTTTTGGAAATGGGGGTCACATATTGTGTACATGGTGTATGATACGAGGATGTTACACTAATCGGGGAATATTCAGACCGCCGCCGTGCACATCAAGGCAGGTAATGTGAGTACATAGGAGACTTCTACAGCACCATGGATTCCCAACAAAGACTGATAACCCGGGTTGGACATCAGTGTCAAGACAAGGCCAATCGGTGCCCAAGGTGCCCACATTGCATGGATGCACAGCTCCTCCTTCTCCCACCCCCCCCAGTACAGAGCTCCCCCCCCCTCAAGAACAGAGCTCCCCCCTCAAGAACAGAGGTCCCCCC
The DNA here is from genome assembly GCA_029574335.1 of Rana kukunoris. Taxonomy (NCBI): domain Eukaryota; kingdom Metazoa; phylum Chordata; class Amphibia; order Anura; family Ranidae; genus Rana; species Rana kukunoris. The sequence goes on along the minus strand of CM056058.1, from coordinate 158,076,715 downwards.
AAGAACAGAGGTCCCCCCAAGAACAGAGGTCCCCCTGTTCCCAAGTGCAGACCATCCCCACTCAGTAGCACCCCCATTATACAGATTCCCCCACCTCCTAGCACCCCTAATACCCCCCCCCCTGTTTAGGTACCCCTAATACACAGATCTCCCCTCAACTTCTAGCACCCCCTCAATACACAGCCCCCCACCTCCTAATACACAGAGCTTCACCTACCTCCGAGCACCTCCTAGCACTCCCACAATACACAGAGCTTCCTTCACAATACCCAGATCTCCCCTCAACTTCTAGCACCCCTCAATACACAGCCCCCCACCTCCTAATACACAGAGCTTCACCTACCTCTGAGCACCCCCCACCTCCTAGCACTCCCACAATACACAGAGCTTCCTTCACAATACACAGAACTCCCCCACTCCTAGCACCCCCCATTACACACATTCCCCCCACCTCCTAATACACTGAGCTTCACCTACCTCTGAGCACCCCCCACCTCCTAGCACTCCCACAATACACAGAGCTTCCTTCACAATACACAGAGCGCCCCCAACTTCTAGCACCCCCACCTCCTAATACACAGAGCTTCCCCAACCTCTGAGCACCCCCACCTCCTAGCACTCCTACAATACACAGAGCCCCCCCCACAATACACCACCCCCACCACCTAGCACACCCAATACACACTGCTCCCCCCACCTCCTAATACACAGAGCCTCCCAACCTCTGAGCACCCCCACCTCCTAGCACTCCTACAATTACACAGAGCTCCCCCACCTCCTAGCATCCCCAATACACAAAACTCACCCCACCTCTTAATACACAGAGCCCCCCCACATCCAAATAAACAGAGCCCCCCCACTTCCTAATAAACAGAGCTTCCCCAACATCCGAGCACCCCTATCTCCCCACCTCCTAGCCCCCCCAATACACTGAGCTCCCCCACCTCCTAGCACCCCCAATACACAGAGCTCCCCCACCTCCAAGCACCCCCAATACACGATCTCTCACAATACACATATCTCCCCAACTCCTATTACCCCCCCGCCCCATACCCATGTCCCTCGAAAAAGGTCAGCTAGTAGTTTGACCATGCAAGTTCAATCCTCTGGAGGACCACTCTTGGGTTTATGTACAACATCAGCACAGTGAAGGTTTTTTACATGGTCAGGTAGTTAAATGGAGCACAAAAACATTGGTTTTCCCCCGGAACCCCTTTGTGACTGGCTTTTAGCTGGGTGGGGGTGGAGGGCACAGGCTTCCAGGAGACTACAAACCTGAGAGACTGACAGGTGCTGTGGCTGGAGGGTGCTGAATCATGCACCATTTTCCATATTAAATCAATGAAAAACAGTCGCTCAGCACAGGAAATGGCCTAATAACATCCATTTGCACAGAACGAATGTACATGTATTTTGACTAAGTCAACTGCTATGCAAATTTTTTAAATATACCGCCCTTAGAGTGCATTGCATTATCACGTGTTTCTACATTCCATGCCCTCCCCCTTTACTTATTCTTAGACAGTGTCAACTAAGTGACATGATAAGCTGAGTGTGTGCACATTTGAGAGATACTGATACAAAGTTTCATTCATTTTCTCTTTACCTTCCCAAATGGTCCAGTGCCAGCTCCAAAGAACCCGCTGAAGCGGCTGGCGGCTCGGTTCTTCCACGTGTCGTTGCCGTTGTTGGGCAGGGAGCCGCTGAGATTCTGGATGGGTTCTGAAACGGGGATAGTTGCATCCCCGAGGAATTCGGTCATGTTTTTCCTTCTTCTGCCAGGAGCCTAAAAACAAGGAGAGCAAACACACCGGGTTATCACCCGAAGGCATCACCTATCATCTTCAGACAGTAATTTGTGCGATCTGGCATTTTCATAAATAATCTTTTTAGCACCACTATGGGCCAAGGCAGCCCAATGCTTCCAGCACCAGGCATGGTTAGTGTGGATCTCTGGGGGGGGGGGGGGGGGTAGGATTCAGTGGGGTGGTCATTAGTGATAGGCACCAAGAGGTCCCAATACTCCCAGCACCAGGCAAGGTTAGTGTGGATCTCTGGGGGGGGGGGGGGTAGGATTCTGTGGGGGTGGTCATTAGTGATAGGCACCAAGAGGTCCCAATACTTCCAGCAACAGGCAAAGTTAGTGTGGATCTCTGGGGGGGGGGGGGTAGGATTCTGCGGGGTGGTCATTAGTGATAGGCACCAAGATGGTCCCAATACTTCCAGCACCAGGCAAAGTTAGTGTGGATCTCTGGGGGGGGGTAGGATTCTATGGGGTGGTCATTAGTGATAGGCACCAAGAGGTCCCAATACTTCCAGCACCAGGCAAGGTTAGTGTGGATCTATGGGGGGGGGGGGGGGTGGGGATCTGTGGGGCATTAGTGTTGGGGGGACTAGTCCAGTACGTTGTGCCAATCCTGTATTTTCATTGATCAGGGAGCTTTTTAGCACCAATCTGGGCCAATACTTCTAGCACCAGGCAAGGTTAATGAGGATCTTTGGGGCGGGGGGGCGGGGCAAGAGGGCCAATACTTCCAGCACCAGGCAAGGCTGATCTGCAAGGCTCCTTAGTATTAGAGGCTAGTTTTAAGGTCAGAAGTCCAGTACTTTCTGCTGATCCGGAATTTTCATTGACCGGGGAGCTTTCAGCACCAATCTGGGCCAAGAAGGTCCAATACTTCTAGCATCAGGCAAGGTTGGTGAGGATCTCATGGGAATTATCAGTTTTGGAGGCTAGGATACAATACTTTGTGCCAAGCTGGAATTTTAATGGATCAGGTAGCTTTTAGCACCAATCTGGGCCAAGGCAGCCCAATACTTCCAGCATCAGGCAAGGTTAGTGAGGATCTGCGTGGGGGGTATTAGCGTTCGGGGTCAAGAGGGTCCAATACTTCCAGGACCAGGCAAGGCTGGTGAAGACCTGCAAAGTCCAGTACTTTGTGCCGATCTAGCATTTTCATAGAGCAGCACCAATTTGGGCCAAGATGGTCCAATACTTTTAGCACCAGGCAAGGTTAATGAGGATCTCCTGGGGGGGGGGGGGGCAAAGAGAGTCCAATACTTCCAGGACCAGGCAAGGCTGGTGAAGATCTGCAAAGGTCATTAGTGGGGGGTTGGGAGGGGTTAGTAAGGAGGGGGGTTAAGGGTCATTAGTCAAGTACTTTGTGCGATCTAGCATTTTCATAGATCAGCACCAATTTGGGCCAAGATGGTCCAATACTTTTAGCACCAGGCAAGGTTAATGAGGATCTCCTGGGGGGGGGGGGGGGCAAGAGAGTCCAATACTTCCAGGACCAGGCAAGGCTGGTGAAGATCTGCAAAGGTCATTAGTGTTGGGGTTAGTGTTAAGGTCATTAGTCCAGTACTTTGTGCCGATCTAGCATTTTCATAGATCAGCACCAATTTGGGCCAAGACGGTCCAATACTTTTAGCACCAGGCAAGGTTAATGAGGATCTCCTGGGGGGGGCATGAGAGTCCAATACTTCCAGGACCAGGCAAGGCTGGTGAAGACCTGCAAAGTCCAGTACTTTGTGCCGATCTAGCATTTTCATAGATCAGCACCAATTTGGGCCAAGATGGTCCAATACTTTTAGCACCAGGCAAGGTTAATGAGGATCTCCTGGGGGGGGGGGGCAAAAGGGACAATACTTCCAGCACCAGGCAAGGCTGGTGAAGATCTGCAAAGGTCATTAGTGTTGGGGTTAGTGTTAAGGTCATTAGTCCAGTACTTTGTGCCGATCCAGCATTTTCATAGATCAGGGAGCTTTCAGCACCAATCTGGGCCAAGGTGGCCCAAGACTTCCAGCACTAGACAAGGTTGGTGAGGATCTGCTGGGGAGATCATTGGTATTAGGGGTTGGTGTTAAGGTCGGGGGTTAAGGCTAGTCTTATGAATTTAGTTTTATGGACTTATGAGTTGATAGTTTGGTGCTCTACCTTGCTCCTGAAGTTAGGTGGCTCCCACTTTGTGGGACTGAGGTCAAATTAACGAGAGCTATATGAAGAAAGCCAAGTTGGAGTTCAGAGCCTCCATTTTATTTTGCATTTTGCAAACAGAATTCCCATCCATCCCAAGGCTGAATTTTTTTTGGATTATGGATCGTTTTGATAAAAATGTAAATGAAGAAATCCATATTAAGTGGAAGGTGGGCCGTCATTGATCCCAATGACTTGGAAGGATTTCGAGTTCCTCACCAAACCAAACCTGTGTTTTCAGACACCGGTTGAGACGGGATAATAAACCTTCTGCTGACAAAAAAACGCGACTTCCAATCTCTCAACTTACAGGTCCCTGGAGCTGCCTAATCCCGGCTCCTTCTATTCTAAACACTCCGGGTCCTTCCTGGAATCTCCGGATTTGTGTAATTGCCTCCCGCTCCTCGGACAATGGCCGGCCTGGGCTATTGTGCAAACTTAGAGAGACGTCCTTTAGAAGCGTGTCCCCAACAACAGAGCGATTGCTTGGTGAGCAGAGGAGAATTTTCCTGCTTACTGACATGGGAGGACCGAGGCACACGGGGAAGATTTGCATATGTGGATGTAAATGTCGTGTTCGAATGTCGCTGTGCGTTACAACATGCAGGTTTATGTGCGTCATTATAAAAACACAACAAATATACCAGATTGACAAAGTACCTACAACGCCTTAACGTAACGTCACCACAGCGCAAAGATGTCGCACACCTGTGCAATGTAAGGTGCTTAAATGCACATGCGCCGTGATACGCCAGCTAGGTGTGTTGGGGTGCCATTCCAGAGCAATTCAAGAATCTCCCTTAATTGTGATGGAACGCTTTCCTCTGATAGGGACTGATGATGGCGCATTCCGTGTGTCGCTTTTAATGTCAACTTGTGTTTCGCAGTGTGGGATATCAAACTGGACATGGGGGCTGCCTATGGGTATGGGACAATATGAGTGGGGGGGGGGGACTTGGAAACTATGTAACAATATTACTTACAATAAATACTTATAATAATAATAATAATAATAATAACTAATTTTTAGATAGTAAGCTCCATGAGCAGCCACCCCCCACCCCCCTAATTCTTCTGTATTGAAATGTATTTATGTTGTAAGTGCTATTGGTGCTAATATTATTAATAAAAAGTAATAGTACAAATATCAATAAAATAATAATACAAAAGAATAAATATGAATCCAAATATAATAAATAATAATTAAAAACAGAAAAAGAAGACGAAGAAAAGGAATACAAGGGAAATAAAAAGAAGAAAGAGAAGAAGAAGATGAAGAGAAAAGAAGGAAGAAGGAAGAAGAAAGAAGAAGACGAAGAAGGAAGAAAAAGAAGGAAGAAAAATAATAAGAAAGAAGAAGATGAAGAAGAAGGAAGAAGAAGGAAGAAGAAGAAGAAATAAAAGGAAGGAAAAAGAATAAGAAAGAAGAAGATGAAAAAGAAGGAAGAAGAAGGAAGAAGAAGAAAGAAGAAGATGAAGAAGAAGGAAGAAGAAGAAAGAAGAAGATGAAGAAGAAGGAAGAAGAATGAAGAAAAAGGAAGAAGAAGAAGGAAGAAGAAGAAAGAAGAAAGAAAAAAGAAGAAGAAAGAAAAAAGAAGAAGATGAAGAAGAAAGAAAAAGAGGAAGGAAGAAGGAAGAAGGAAGAAGAAGAAGGAAGATGAAAAAGAAGAGGAAGACGAAGAAAGGGAATAAAAGGGAAGAAGAAAGAAGAAGAAGAAAGATGAAGAAGAAGAAGGAAGAAGATAAAGAAGAAGAAGATGAAGAAGAAGGAAGAAGAATGAAGAAAAAGGAAGAAGAAGAAGGAAGAAGAAGAAAAAAGAAAGAAAAAAGAAGAAGAAAGAAAAAAGAAGAAGATGAAGAAGAAAGAAAAAGAGGAAGGAAGAAGGAAGAAGAAGGAAGAAAAAGAAGGAAGATGAAAAAGAAGAGGAAGACGAAGAAAGGGAATAAAAGGGAAGAAGAAAGAAAGATGAAGAAGAAGAAGGAAGAAGATGAAGAAGAAGAAGGAAGAAGATGAAGAAGAAGGAAGACGGAAGAAAAGGAAGAAACAGAAGAAGAAGAATATGAAGAAGAAGAAGAAAGAAGAAGAAGAAGAAGAAGAAGAAGAAGAAAAAAGAAGAAAGAAAAAATAAATATGAATAAAATTATAAAAAATAATAATGAAAAATATAATAATAATAATAATAATAATAATAAAATAAAACAATAAATATGAATGAAAATATATATTTAAAAATGAAAAATATAATAATAATAATATGAATAAGAATTAAATAAAACAAAATAAATATAAATAAAAATCTAATAAAAAATATACTGTAATAATAATAATAAAATAGAACAAAAGAACAAATATGAATGAAAATGTAACAAATAATAATAAAATATAATAATGATAATAATAAATAAATGAAATAATAAGGCAAAAGAATAAATATGAATATAAATATAATAAATAATAATAAAATAATAACCACTTAGAAAATATTAAATTATTGTTTCTTTTTTATATTTTTAAGTCTTTCGACTTGGTACAATGTGATTTCTCGCTTAGTCCTTTCATTCGGAGATACTTTTTAGATCAGGACTCCAATCGTAAAGCACAATTCCACCAAAACTGGAAGATACCATGGCCATTGTTTTTAGCTCTGGGTTCCAATCTTAAAGTGCAATTCCACCTAAAACTGAACTATCAGGGAGCCCCCCCCCCCCCTCACCAACCAGATTCTCATACCTATTAGTAACTAAGAGCTCTGTGCTTGAGTTCCCAGCTCCGCCCATTCTTCATGACCAATAGTCTTCATCATACATATGCAGCAGGAGCAATGAGACTCCCCCTGCCATCAAAGAAGTGACAGTTCATGGAGCAGAGCCATAAACTCCTATTAATGGAGTCTAAAAATCATAAAAGCGATAAGAGGACCCATACACCACTGATCTGGGGGTCCATTGATGGGACATACAGGTCCATGGTGCGTGGGTTGTGGGTACCACATAGGAGTGTAGGGAACGCACTCACCTCCGCCGTCCCAGGAATGGCAGGAATCGCATTATGTGTCATGGACAGCCTGCAGCATGCGGCCCCGCCGGCCCTCGGAGGATTCTGCCCGCATCGTCTCCCCAACAATTCACATCACATCCTTCTCGCCCAGGCTGAGCGGCGGATACGCACACACCAACGTCTTGTGTCAACACCCCGCAGAAAGTCAATAGTCAATAAAGCAGATTGCATAGCTGACTCGGGTATTAGTGATGTCATGGCGATCGCATTCCTGCCGTCTCCTTTATTTCGCTCTCTCTGATTTGACTCTGTCTCTTTAAGAAGAGGCGGCGGGGTGGATTTGCATGGACGGGGAGGGGAGCGGAGCGCTGCAGCTGCTGTTCTGCAATGTATTCCGCATTCATAGGAAGAAACCTTTCACTGTCTGCTAATGAGTGTGACTGGCGTTCTGATTAACCCCTTCCTGGGCGCTGAGCGACGCCGATAATCGCAGCAGAACGGGGAAAAGTCTGTGTTACTTAAAGCAACCAAATCCTGACTTATGCAATACTAACACCCCACTGGATGCAATACTAACACCCCACTGGATGCAATACTAACACCCCACTGGATGCAATACTAACACCCTACAGAATGCAGTGCCAACACCCCACTGGATGCAATACTAACACCCCACTACATGCAATACTAACACCCCACTACATGCAATACTAACACCCCACTGGATGCAATACTAACACCCTACAGAATGCAGTGCTAACACCCCACTGGATGCAATACTAACACCCCACTGGATGCAATACTAACACCCCACTGGATGCAATACTAACACCCCACTGCATGCAATACTAACACCCCACTACATGCAATACTAACACCCCACTGCATGCAATACTAACACCCCACTGCATGCAATACTAACACCCCACTGGATGCAATACTAACACCCTACAGAATGCAGTGCTAACACCCCACTGGATGCAATACTAACACCCCACTACATGCAATACTAACACCCCACTACATGCAATACTAACACCCCACTCGATGCAATACTAACACCCCACTACATGCAATACTAACACCCCACTGCATGCAATACTAACACCCTACAGAATGCAATACTAACACCCCACTGCATGCAATACTAACACCCCACTGGATGCGATACTAACATCCGATGCAATACTAACAAACACTGTATACAGCTGGTTACTAATGAGGGGGCCAGGAAGCCAACCACTGCTTCCTTAACAACCGATGAGTGATCAGCTGTCAGCGGGATTCCCCGCTGACAGCTGAATGTAAAAAAAAATTGTCATAAAAAAAATAAAGGACTTGTCAAAAACTGTCTCTTTGTTTGTTTTTTTAACACTTATTTATTTATCTCAGTACTTAGCACTGACATTTTCCCAATGCACACCACCAATATATGGGGCATTTTCCCAATGACCACCACCAATATATGGGGCATTTTCCCAATGCACACCACCAATATATGGGGTATTTTCCCAATGAACACCACCAATATATGGGGCATTTTTCCAATGCACACCACCAATATATGGGGTATTTTCCCAATGCACACCACCAATATATGGGGCATTTTCCCAATGACCACCACCAATGTTTGGGTCATTTTCCCAATGACCACCACCAATATATGGGGCATTTTCCCAATGCACACCACCAATATATGGGGTATTTTCCCAATGAACACCACCAATATATGGGGCATTTTTCCAATGCACACCACCAATATATGGAGCATTTTCCCAATGACCACCACCAATATATGGGGTATTTTCCCAATGACCACCACCAATATATGAGGGATTTTCCCAATGACCACCACCAATATATGGGGCATTTTCCCAATGACCACCACCAATGTATGGGGCATTTTCTCAATGACCACCACCCTCTTAGTAGGGGTTTCTTGAGACCTGAAAAATATTTTAAGGGTTCCTTTGGGGTAAAATGGTTGAGAAAGGCTGTTGAAGACACTAAACTGACCGGCCAGCCGTGCGGAATCCACAACAAGCAGGTGACCTAATTCCACAATAACTCCCAACATTCCAAGGATCTTCACACTTCTGGGATGACCGGTAGCCATCAAATAAACACAAACACTTGCCTTTCAGCCTCAGTTTGCTAAAAACAAACACAGTCTAACCCAAGCTAGACAATTTACAGCCCCTTCTATATATCTACTGGTAAAAATAAACCAGCTGGAAACACAAACAAGGTGGAGCATCCGAATCTACATCCAAGGCATTTACAATGAGCCCTCTGATTGGTGGTATTGGTTATTTGCTGACTAATAATGGTGGGCACTATTTCCATTATCCAGGAAATACACATCTTTACACTGCGCTGCCATTAGCATTGGTGCAAAAGTCTGGAAGAGCTATTACTCAGATCAACCAATCAAATGTAATCTCCTGTTATACTGAAAATTAAAGCGCTAAGCGGGGCGATTTGGGCAACGGTCCCCTCTGCATTGGGTGGTGTGTGCTATTTTTGCACAACCCTTTCACCTAGGTACCCTGACCAAATGTACCTGCGTCGGGTAATTCAATAATAATTCAAAAGCCAAGTTTCCAGTTAATAGAGGGGTATGGAGACTAGGAACATGCACAGGTGCACATTCCTAGTTCTTTGATGCAATGCAAATGTTCTCACAGCATGGGGCATTTGTGTGTGAGGACTTCTAATGTCAAGGTGTTAGGAGCCACAACTATTGAGATGCTTTGTCCCGACTACGCAGGTGTCGCTCCTAGGATTCAATGCCCTCTTAAAGCAGCAGGTGGGGTGGTCCAGCTCGGGGCTGCTGTTAGGAATCATGGGGACCTGTAAAGTCTACCTGACCCTACCCTAAAATGATCATGGACTGTCAAATGCCCTCTGAAGAGCAACCCAAATGCTGACTAATCTTCAGCACATGGAGAAGAGGGAAGCCAGCAGTGCTTCAGGGTTGGGGGGTCATACAGGGGGGCCCAGACAGCACAGGGGTAGGGGTGATCAGAGTGGGGATACAGATACTGTACCTATCACCCTGCAGCGCAGCTAGAGGGAGGGAGAAGCACTGCAGAGGCCACGGCCTGTCAAACGCCCTCTGGAAAGCAACCCAAATGCAGACTGATCTTCAGAGAGCAAAGCACATGTGAACAAGCCCTTAAGGAGAGAAGAGGAGATGAGGGAAGCCAGCAGCGCTGCAGGGGGGCTGGACAGCACAGGGGTTGGGGTGATCAGAGTGGGGGTGCAGATATTGTTTCTATCCCGGAGAAGAGAAGCCAGAAACACTAAAGGGGGAGCTAAACAAGGATTGGTGTCAGCAGTAAAACATTACAGCCGGCCCCCCTCCCTTGGGACCCCCTTTTGAAGGTGCATGGGCCCTCTTTCCTTGGGACCCCCTTTTGAAGGTGCCTGGGACTCCCTTTGGAAGTGCCTGGGACCCCCTTTTGAAGGCGCCTGAGACTCCCTTTTGAAGGTGCCTGGGACCCCCTTTTGAAGATGCCTGGGACCCCCTTTGGAGGTGCCTGGGACCCCCTTTGGAGGTGCCTGGCCCCCATTTTGAAGGTGCCTGGGACCCCCTTTGGAGGTGCCTGGGACCCCCTTTGAAGGTGCCTGGGCCCCCCTTTTAAAATGATGGGGCCTGGGCCTGGTACAGAAGGGCTAGCTGTACTGCCCTATCAGCAGCCATGGTTCAGCTGGATGACTTCCAGTGCAGGTGGGGCTTTGATGTCCTCTTCAGTGGTTGTCCAGGCTTCTCCTAATGTTGGTCCTCCCCAGTATCTAATCTATCAGTAAGAGGCCATGAAAACCCATAAAATGCACTGTCACCCCCGGACTGGACGGGAGAGAAAAGTTTTGGCTTTGGAGACGCTTCAGTGTAATGGAGGAGCAGAAACTCTGGACCCTTATTGGGGGATTTACCTTCACATTCTCTTCTGGATGTTCTCTCCTCCAACAACAATCAAAAGAAATCCCCATTGGATATTTTCCCCAGATTCCTTTCTGGTGACAACTCAAATTCTGGGATTTTCCCATCACTTTCAGTCTCAGTGACCGGGGCCTCCAGAACAAATAGAGATGACGGTGACACAAACAGTAATCAGTCCCACTGACAGAAGCCGGACATTCAGATGGATTCTGTTGGTCAGGCTGGTGTACACACAGGCCATAGGTCACCCGGTATCTGTTTATCTGCCCGATATTCGTGTGTAAGGACCTTAGGACCTCTTTCACACTGAAGCGTTTTTACAGCGTTTTAGCGTTAAAAATAGCGCTATTAAAATGCTCATAAAACGCTCTCCATGCATCTCAATGGACCCTTTCACACTGAGTCCTGCAAGCAGCATTTTTGGAGCATATATAGTAGTTATTTATGGTTTTGTCATATACCATATGTTTTGTTTAGTGCTCACGCATCACCATTTTGAAGCGCTTATCACTATTCCTATTTATCTTTGGAGCAGCTTTTGGGGCGCTGAAAAAAATGCTCCAAAAACGCCCCTCTCCATTGCAATGAATTGAAAGCGATGTAAAAACGCCTTACCCTTTCACACTGAAGCACTGCTAAAACGCCCTAAAAACTTTAGAGTCTTTACCAGCACATTAGGATTGCAGATGAGGCTTTGCTCGAATAATGCTTGAATAATGCTTAAATAACGCTTGAATAATGCTTGAATAATGCTTGAATAACGCTTGAATAACGCTTGAATAACGCTTGAATAATCCTCAAATAACGCTCAAATAATGCTCGAATAACGCTCAAATAACGCTTAAATAACGCTCGAATAACAATTGAATAATGCTCGAATAACGCTCAAAAAACGCTTGAATAGCGCTCGAAAAACTTTTGAATAATGCTCGAAAAACGCTTGAATAACGCTCGAATAATGCTTAAATAATGCTCAAATAATGCTTAAATAATGCTCAAATAATGCTTGAATAATGCTTGAATAACGCTCGAATAATGCTCGAATAACGCTCGAATAACGCTCGAATAACGCTTGAATAATGCTCGAAAAACGCTTGCATAACACTCGAATAACGCTCGAAAACGGGTAACGCTCGAATAACACTCAAATTAAAGCCCAAATAATGCTTGAAAAACGCTCGGATAACACTCGAATAATGTTCGAATAATACTCGAATTACACTTAAATAACGTTCGAATAACGTTCAAATAATGCTTGAATAACACTCGAATAACGCTTGAATAACCCTCAAATAACACTCGAATAACGCTCGAAAACAGGTAACACTCGAATAACGCTCGAAAACAGGTAACACTCGAATAACGCTTGAATAACGCTTGAATAATGCTCGAAAAACGCTTGAATAACACTCGAATAACGGGTAACGCTCGAATAACACTCAAATAACACTCGAATAACGCTCGAAAACAGGTAACACTCGAATAACGCTCGAAAACAGGTAACACTCGAATAACGCTCGAAAACAGGTAACACTCGAATAACGCTTGAATAACGCTTGAATAATGCTCGAAAAACGCTTGCATAACACTCGAATAACGCTCGAAAACGGGTAACGCTCGAATAACGCTTGAATAACGCTTGAATAATGCTCGAAAAACGCTTGCATAACACTCGAATAACGCTCGAAAACGGGTAACGCTCGAATAACACTCAAATAACGCCCAAATAATGCTTGAAAAACGCTCGGATAACACTCAAATAATGTTAGAATAACGCTCGAATAACGCTCGAATAACACTTGAAAAACGCTTGAAAAATGCTTGAAAAACGCTTGAATAACACTCGAATAACGCCCCAGTGTGAAAGGGGCCTAAGGGTCAGTTTACTTCTTTGTAGTTTGGTAACGCATGTTGTGTTGCCCATCAATGTGCATTGCGGTAAAGCTACACGAATGGGCGCATCTAAAATTGCATACAATACTACAGCGGATTGCAACACGTTCCAGTGCAGGTAAGTCACCTTGGTACATTGCACAACACGCTCCAGTGCAGGTAAGTCACCTTGGTACATTGCACAACGCATGTGACTTGCAGTATGGTAAGGCTTGTGGTAACACACACACACACACGCACACATCACCACAACAAAGAAGTATAAGTTGGCCGTTACACAAGTGACCTTAGGTGATCTGACCGGACATGTTCACCTGTACAATGTGATTGGATAACACCCAAGCGGTGTTTATGGTCAGCCATTGTTCTCTGCACTGCCAATACATAAAAGACACGCAGAGTACCAGACTGTACCCTACAGAGTGAGTGCCTTCTAATTCAATATACAGCAGTCCTATTCTATTCACAGATGTCACAAGAAACACAAAATACAACAATCTACAAAACAAATACAAAATAAACATCAATAATACACAAACCGCAACAAACTGAAACATTTCCCTCTCTACACCCAATAAAAGTATCACAGGAAAACTGTTTATACTACAAAGACACAAACGTACGGTAATGCTCATCACCTAATTAATTAAATGAATAAACAAAACCAAAAACCAAATAAACAATAATATACAAAACACAACAAACTGAAACATTTCCCTTTCTACATTTACACCTAATAAAAGTATCACAGGAAAACTGTCTACACTACAAAGACACAACCATTCCTACAATGCTCATCATCAAATGAATTATATGTAGGGCTGCAACTAAAGATTATTTTCATAATCGATTGGTTGGCCGATTATTGTTTTGATTAACTGAATAATCTGACAATGGACTTAAAAAAAAATTAGCATTTCAAAACACAAATTGCCGCAAAAACACATGACATACTTTTCCGCAGCTTCTCCTTTGAAGTATATTGAAAAAATAAAGTATAAAAAACCAAAATAGCACCGTTTTGCATTAAAAACTCCTCGCCCTTTCCAAATACGCAGCAGCTGAAAAAAAATCCTGGATGTGAACGTGTCCCATAGGAAAACATGTAAGTGAACTGTAGTGTGTTTCTGCAAAACGCACCAAAAAACACACAGAGGTGTGACCCCGGCCTGAGATGTTTAGTAACATAATGGGGGTTAAAAAAAAACAAAATAAGTACAAAAAGAGCAAATAAACGCTACTGTAAGGGCTTCATTTTTTTTTTTACTATGGGACAGTGAAAGTCATATTTACAGTAGAGATTTGCTTTTTTGTACTATAAAAGACAAATTTTAGTTGTTTCAACCCCAATTATGTTACTGCCCGATTAATCGATTATGAAAATTGTAATAGATTAATTTCATAATCGATTAGTTGTTTTGGTCCTAATTATATGAATAAACAAATACAAAACAAATACCAAATAAACAAAAATATACAAAAAAACGCAACAAACTGAAACATTTCCATCTCTACATCTACACCTAATAAAAGTATTACAGGAAAACTGTCCATCCTGCAAAGACACAAACATCCTGCAATGTTTATCTCCAAACCAATCAAATGTATAAACAAATACACAGAAACAAATACCAAAAAAAAACAATAATATACAAAACACAACAAACATTCTACATTTTCCTCTCTACATCTACACCCAATAAAAAAAAAGGTATTAAAGGAAAACTGTCCATACTACAAAGACACAAACATCCTATAATGTTCATCATCGAATCAATGAAATGAATAAACAAAAACAAATACAAAATAAACAATAATATACAAAACACAACAAACTGAAACATTTCCCTCTCTACAACATCTACACCCAACAAGAAAACTGTCCATACTACAAAGACACAAACATCCTATAATGTTCATCACCAAATCATGGAAATTAATAAATAAATACACGATCGATATCTTTCATCACAGAGGATTAGAAATCTCAGATTCCCCTTAAACTGGAAGAGGGTGGAACATTTTTTCTCAAATGAATGAATTTCGAATGCCTCGTACACACGGCCGGACTTTCCGAGAAAATTAGTCAGACGGACTTTTTTTCCCGGAAAGTCCGGCTGTGTGTCGCCTCCATTTTTTTTTTGTCGGGAAGTCTGACGGACCTTAGATAGAGAACCTGTTCTCTTTTTGTCCGTCAGACTTCCGGCGGGGTCACGGCGGACTTTTGCGCGGTCAGAAGTCCGACCGCGTGTACGAGGCATAACAGTGAATGTGGGTTTTCGTTCAGTAAAGTCCATCAGTTGCAAAATCCAATGTTAAAAGCAACCACAATTTCTGAAGTACGTTCAAAGAACATTTGTCGAGTCATCGAATGACCTAAAAAAAATGTGTGCAAATTTTTGTACAAAATTTTTCTTTGAAATGCTATATAATGTACAACCAGTTCTGGGACGAGGTCATCCAGCGCCCAAGGCACAGATGCCAAACTGAGGAGCCTTGTAACAGAAGGAAGGCGCCACCCATCCTTACAGTAAACCATTGCACTCAGGGCAGCCATCCCTCGTGACCTAACAAAAATTTGCGCAAATTTTTGTGCAAATTTTGATTTGAAATGCTATATAGTGTACAACCAGTGCTGGGACGAGGTCATCCAGCACCCAAGGCACAAATACCAAACTGAGGAGCCTTGTAACAGAAGGAAGGCGCCCCCCATCCTTACAGTAAACCATTGCGCTCAGGGCAGCTATCCCTCATGACCTAACAAAAATTTACGCAAATTTTGATTTGAAATGCTATATAATGTACAACCAGTGCTGGGACGAGGTCATCCAGTGCCCAAGGCACAGATGCCAAACTGACGAGCCTTGTAACAGAAGGAAGGCGCCCCCCATTCTTACAGTAAACCACTGCGCCCAGGGCAGCCATGCCTCACGCCCATTCTTTGCCCTGGCCCTGTCTATAGCCAGCATTAGTATTTGCCCACATGGTCGCCCAAATCTGCATTGACCCACCAGCCAGCCTTGACACACCGAAAATCTTAAAGCTCCAGCTATAAGCCCCTGTTCACAGTGGCGTGACTTTAAAATCGCGCTACTTCAGCGTGATTTTAAAGCCACACATTTGCACTGCCGATTTCAATGCGCCTCGCGATGTCACACATAAGAAGTCTACACAAGTCGCAATGAAATCGGCAAAAAGTAGTAGCGCAGGAACCTTTTTCAGAGCCGCGGCCATATGAACGGTTCCACTGTTGACAATGGGGTGCGACTTGTCATGCCATATGAAACGGTCAAATCGCATGACAAATCGCACTGGTGGGAACGGGGGGCTAATGGATGGGTTAATCAGACTAGTAAAGTAGCAAGCCGCGAGTCGAGATTTAAACAAATAGCTCCCTATGGAGTCTGGAACAAGTGGAACGTACTAGCGATTAACCTCACATAATCGCATAGGGTGTCGGTTGTGTTGTGACGGATTCCTACTACACTTTACTTGTGTAGCTTACTCCATAGAGAGCTATTTGTTACATTATTGATCAACCACTACTCTGGCCATACACTAGGCAATCTCTAGTAGGGCGCCGGTTGTGTTGCGACTGATTCCTACTACACTTTACTTGTGTAGCTTACTCCATAGAGAGCTATTTGTTACATTATTGATCAACCACTACTCTGGCCATACACTAGGCAATCTCTTGTAGGGCTAGCGGTTGAGGGGCAGTTGATCCTACGATTGAGCTGTGTTTTTACCATCCGTCCCCCCCCCCAACCGCTGCCCGTTTACCTACAGAGGCTAAAGGTTTACATATGCAATAGCCATGATGCTTCGCTCCCTAGCTATGGCAGCAATACCACCCCCAAACCCAACCAACCCCTCCCTTCAAGCGCAACCCATTCAAGTGAATGGGGCTGCTCTGAAAGTTCCCCATAATGTGTGCAATGCATACGCTTGCAGCATGCTACAGCAGGGTTCAAGCAATGGGTTCCACCTCTGAAGAGCGACCCGAACACAGATCGCACTTCAGAGACCCCAAAGCACATGTGAACGAGCCTTTAAACTTAATAAAAACGATGAAATATGAGGACAAAACCTAAACAATTCATTGCATTTTGCATCCAATCCAGGCAGACACTTGCACTACATAGTTGACGGCAGATATAAGCAGATTGTACAGTGTATGGTGGGCCCGGCTCGCGTCTCAAATATTTACCTTCCAGTCCTCCGTTGTCATCAGCACTTCGTCTATCACGGAAAGGTGATCCCAACTCTTCCATCCTGAAAGCCGACCCATCGGCCTCTCCGGCTCCACAGCCTTTTCCTTCATCTCACCCGATAAATTCGGCTCGTTGGTTAGAAAATAAATAAAAAATTAAATACCAAATCGGCAAAAAAGAAAAGAAAAAAAGACCCTTCCACTGGTCAGGGAGTCGCAGTGTGTACTTGTGCCATGTCACTGGTGGAGAACACATTTGTTTGGGAGGTGTAGGCAGGAGGGGAGGTGGATTTGTTCAGTGGGAGGGGTCAGTCATCCCCTCCACCTATCACCATTCAGCCGGGGAGGTTTCATCGACTCATCAATGGTGGGGGAGACATCAAAGGAGCTGTCAGTCACTTTACATAATGAGCGTCCTTCACACCTCGCTCAGCCGGTGGACACCTTGCTATTCAGATCCATTGGGAAGATAACGGCTCATTTACATCTTCTTTATTTTTTGGTAGCGTTAGGCAGGTGCGCTGTCAGGCGTCAATGTGCGTTTCCTTTGCGCATTGACCTGTATTGGAAGTGCATGTTGATGCGCATTTTCAATGTTTTTTTTTACTTTCGAAATTGGAGTGGACAGCCAGTGACCAAAGGGGCAGTAACAACAGGCAGTTGATGCATGTTTTTACCCCCCACTCACTCCCTATTTCAACCACTCGCTAACAAAATAACATGGCTGCTACAGAGGGCCGTCTTAATAGCACCATGGGCCCCTGGGCAAAGTAATGCTCTGGGGCCCCTACAATGATGACAGTGCAGGTAAACAGACATCAAGTAGGTAGAAGGGCAGACTGCCTCCCCTGTGTATCTATCACTCTCAGTGCCATCCTGGGGGGCCCCCAATTTCGGGGCAGCGTGAGCTCAAGGACCGGCTGCTTTGGGGAAAGTGCAAGGGCCCCCATGCAGCTGGGGCCCCATGGGCAGTGCCCTTTCATTAAGACAGCCCTGCTGCTACTTACATCTGTATACAAGTAAAACCTCGGACTGCGAGCATAATCCGTTCCAGAAACATGCTTGTAATCCAAAGCACTTGTATATCAAAACGCATTTCCCCATAAGAAATAATGGAAACTCCGATGATTCGTTCCACAACCATTGATTCATAAATCCTTCGGTTTATAGTCCATATAAAACGAGTACAGCGACGTGATTGGTTGTGTGACCATAAAATGTCCATCCACACATGGAATCCTCCACAAGGGGATTAGAAGCGAAATCCATCAGGCGGCGTACACACGACCGAGGTTCTCGCTGGAAACCAGCGAGAACCTCGCTGGAAGCTGCATTCCAGCGAGGACCTCGGCCGCGTGTACACTCTCGGCGAGCTTCCCGTCGGGAAGCCCGTCGAGCAGAAATAGAGAGCACGCTCTCTATTTGCTCGACGGCCCGCCTGGATGAATGGCTGGTTGCCATTCCCGACGGGCGGGTCGCCGATTTCGACGGCCGGCAGAGAACCTCGACGGGCGGAACGATGTGTTCTGCCCGTCGAGGTTCTCTGCCGTGTGTACACGGCCTCAGAGGCGCCTCTAATGCCGCATACGCGAGCGGTTTTCCCGTCAGATAAAAAAAAAACACAATGGTTTTCCTGACGGAATTCCTCTCTTGCATACACACGGTCACACAAAAGTCTGGCGAAAATTTGTCTGCCAGGAACGCAGTGATGTAAAAGACTAATGCCGCGTACACACGATCGGTCAAACCAATGAGGATGGTCTGATGGGCCGTTTTCATCGGTCAAAACTGATCGTGTGCGGGCGCCATCGGTTATTTAATCATGGGTTAAAAGAAAGCCAACTTGTTTTAAATTTAACCGATGGATTCCTAACTGATAGAACAAAAACGATCGTTAGTAGGCACGTCCATCGGTTAAAAATCCACGCATGCTCAGAATCAAGTCGACGCATGCTCGGAAGCATTGAACTTCATTTTTTTCCAGCACGTCGTTGTGTTTTACGTCACCGCGTTCTGACACGATCGTTTTTCTAACCGATGGTGTGTGGGCGCGACTGATCATCAATCAGCTTCATCGGTTAACCTAAGACAACGGTCCATCAGACCGTTCTCATCGGATGGACCGATCGTGTGTACGCGGCAGAAGACGAGTCGACAAAATGAAGTTCTATGCTTCTGAGCATGCGTCAAATTGTTTCCGAGTTTTTTTCCCGTCGGAAAAGAATACAGACGACCGGTTTTCCCGCTCTGACTTTTTCCCGACGGGGAACAAAGAGATCCTCCTCTCTTTTTTTTCCCGGCAGTTTTGCATACACACGGTCGGAATTCCCGTCGAAAAGCTCTCATCGCAGTTTTTCTGTCTTGTGTATGGGGTATAAGTGTAGAAATATGTTGCTAAATGCTGTACCTTCAGTAAAGCTCCGCCAAAAAAATAAAAAAAATTAAACGTCAGCAGCTACAAATACTGCCGCTGCCGACTTTTAAAATAAGGACACTTTTCTGTCCTAGGTGCCCGCGATGTCGGTCCCCGAAGCTGATTCGTCGGCTCTCAGGTACTGCCGACGCCATCTTCAGTAAAAGCCTTGCGGCTTCACTTCCTGGTTCCCTACAGCGTGACTCGCACTGCACGTTCCCACTGGTCCCTGCTGTCTTCTGGGACCCGTGTGCCTCCAAGACAGCAGGGGGGGGGGCGAATAGTAGGCACCAGACGTGGGGTAGGTCACTGCAATGATCTATGCCAGGAAGTGGGAGCAAATACCTCTATTACACAGGTATCTGCTCCCCCCTCCCCCCGAAAGGTGCCAAATGTGACACTGGGGGGGGGGGGGGATTCCGAAAAGTGGAAGTTCAATTTTTGGGTGGATCTACGCTTTAAATGTAACAATATTGCTACACTTAGAGGCGCCTCTCTTCTCTTTTATACTTGTGATGTGATGCTACTTGTATATCAAGACATCGCTTGTATATAAAGGCAAAATGTATTAAAACATTTTGCTTGTCTCGCAAAATGCTCTCAAACCAAGTTACTCTCAAACCAAGGTTTTACTTGTACATTGCGGCAGATTGAACTCAGCATGTCACATTTAGTTGTCGGTGCCACTTGCCAAGCACGCCCATTGAAGGCGATAGGGCTGTGGAATTAACAGCATGCCAACCGCCTGTACGGCACAGGCTAGGCAGGAGAGAGCACGATGGGTGACACCATGTTTTACCGCACCAGGTGACACCACACCCTAGTGACGCCACTGTTCTCATCTTACAACAGGAAGTGCCTGAAGAGTCTCCATGGCAGGATCACCAGGTGTTATTTTAATGAAAGCTTCAGATTGAAAAGGACGGAAAATTCAAGATTTTATAGCATTAGATGCACTAAAAGGTGCCCAGATACTTTATATAGTGACTGGCGGGTGCCATTGCAAACAACGGACTGCGACTTGTCACGTCCAAAGTCACACGACAAGTCGCACAAGTGTGAATGGGCCCTAAAGAGAGATTAGAGGAGAGCCCCACTGCCGGGGTAATTATGATAGTTCAGCTTTAAGGCCTCATTCACATTGGCGCGGTTCGATGCACATTACCACATCGCGAGGCACCGTGTGCCACTTGGGATGGTGCCATATGGCGTTCCCATTCTTACTGGCACACTAATGCACTTTGCCGAGGAAGATAATCTGCATGGTAGTGCAGCGCAAAAAAGGCGCAGGTCTAATTTCTAGGCTGCCAAGGTGCGTGCCCACTTTCAATAGGTTGCCCTACGCAGCGCACCGTAATAAAGGGGCAAGCCGTCTGTTCACCAAGTTGTAATAAATATTACAACCCCTTATGAATCTGCACCATTCTGGACCATTTACGTTCGAAGTGCCCGCTGGGATGGGAAGTCCACTGGTTGGTGAATTACCATTTTTGTGGATTGCTGATGAAGATGATGCCCCAATTAGTACCCACAATACCAACAATCATGAATGGCCGTGCAGGAAGTGAAGGACAATGTCACACAATGGGCTCTTGTCACTGTGAAATGAAATTAATCCCTTTAATGTTATCAGATGGAAAGTTTCCTGCATGTATATGAAGATAATACACCGCCGTCGTCCTCATCAATGACCCTTCACACCTCCAATCATGACGTATTGTGCTCCTCCATGAATGGGACTCTTCAACACTTCATTTTTTATGGCATCCCAAATTCAATCTCTGCCTTTACCCCCCCCCCCCCCCCCAGGTAAAATGTAAAACGTGAATGTCACTTATCAAGGGGAAACTTGAGCCTGGGACGATCACATCAGAGGTCCCCCCCCATCAAATCAGAGGTAACCCCCATTAAAACCAGGGGTCCTCTATCGCATCAGAGGTCCCCCCATTAAATTATAGGTCCTTCACCACATCAGAGCTACCCCCCGTCACATCAGAGGTCCCCCCCATCACATTGGAGCCCCCCATCACATCAAAAGGAACCCAATCACATCAGGTGTCCCCCATCACATTAGAGGTCCCCCATCACATCGGAGCCCCAATACATCAGAGGTCCCCCCATCACATTAGAGCCCCCCATCACATCAGAGGTCCCCCCATCACATCAGAGCCCCCCCATCACATCAAAGGTACCCCCATCAAATCAGAGGTCCCCCTATCACATCAGAGGTCCCCCATCACATTAGAGCCCCCCATCATATTAAAAGTACCCCCATCAAATCAGAGGTCCCCCAATCGCATCAAATGTACCCCCCATCACATTAGAGACCCCCCAATCACATCAAAGGTACCCCTATCACATCAGAGGCCCCCTATCACATCAGAGGTCCCCCCATCACATCTGAGGTTCCCAATCACATCAGAGCCCCCCATCACATCAGAGGTCCCCCCATCACATCAGAGGTCCCCCCATCACACCAGAGGTCCCCCCATCACACCAGAGTCCCCCATCACCTCAGAGGTCCCCCATCACATCAGAGGTCCTTCCATCACCTCAGAGGTCCCCCCATCACATCAGAGGTCCTTCCATCACATAAAAAGGTACCCCATCACATCAGAGGTCCCCCATCACATCGGAGCCCCAATACATCAGAGGTCCCCCCATCACATTAGAGCCCCCCCCCATCACATCAAAGGTTCCACCATCACATCAGAGGTCCCCCATCACATCAGAGCCCCCCCCATCACATCAAAGGTACCCCCATCAAATCAGAGGCCCCCCTATCACATCAGAGGTCCCCCATCACATTAGAGCCCCCCATCATATTAAAAGTACCCCCATCAAATCAGAGGTCCCCCAATCGCATCAAAGGTACCCCCCATCACATTAGAGACCCCCCAATCACATCAAAGGTACCCCTATCACATCAGAGGCTCCCCATCACATCATAGGTCCCCCCATCACATCAGAGGTCCCCCCATCACCTTAGAGGTCCCCCATCACCTCAGAGGTCCCCCCCATCACATCAGAGGTCCCCCCATCACATCAGAGGTCCCCCCCATCACATCAGAGGTCCCCCCATCACATCAGAGGTCCCCCATCACATCGGAGCCCCAATACATCAGAGGTCCCCCCCATCACATTAGAGCCCCCCATCACATCAAAGGTCCCACCATCACATCAGAGGTCCCCCCCATCACATCAGAGGTCCCACCATCACATCAGAGGTCCCCCATCACATTAGAGCCCCCCATCACATCAAAGGTACCCCCATCAAATCAGAGGTCCCCCTATCACATCAGAGGACTCCCCCATCACATTAGAGCCCCCCCCCCCATCACATCAGAGGTCACCATCACATCAGAGGACTCCCCCATCACATTAGAGCCCCCCCATCACATCAGAGCCCCCCCCATCACATCAGAGGCCCCCCCATCACCTCAGAGTCCCCCATCACCTCAGAGGTCCTCCATCACATTAGAGCTCCCATCACATTAAAAGTACCCCCATCACATCAAAGGTACCCCCCATCACATCAGAGGTCCCCCATCACATCAGACCCCCCCCATCACATCAGAGGACCACCATCTGGAACGCTCCACCCACAACCATCCGCATGGAAGAAAACCATTGGGCTTTTAGGAAAAAACTAAAGAACCACCTCTTCTGAAGGATCAGGACGACACTGGATGCAAAGCGCCTTGAGACGATTTAGTTCGCAATTGCAGCGCTAGACAAGTTACTCACTCTTACCGACATTGTCCGCTGTTCCACTGACACCATTCATTACCCCACTGCTATATATACAGTACATATACACTAACACACACAATATATACAAACACACACATGTGTTTGAGCTTTGGGGTGCACACCCTAATGCCATAGACCAGTGATGGCGAACCTCGGCACCCCAGATGTTTTGGAACTACATTTCCCATGATTCTCATGCACTCTGCAGTGTAGGTGAGCATCATGGGAAATGTAGTTCCAAAACGTCTGGGGTGCCGAGGTTCGCCATCACTGCCATAGACTGTGCACACCTGTGATGATGGCATCAGAGAAATGCGGCTGGATGAGGTCCAATCATATGGAGAGGAGGAGGCGTGCACAAACAAGGCATTGGGTATTTCTACAAATGTATTTCCCCCCAGCTAAATGAGCATTTACCCATGCAATTGGGGGGGGGGGGTGTGTGGCTACTGCATGGGCAAATTTAATTGTGCAGACAGGCCATCACATTTTTTTTTGTAGAAAAACACTGTTGAAAACTCCTAATATCCATGTCGTCATCGATCTCACATAGAGAAAAGAGCGCCACCAATCCCCATATGGCCTCCATTAGTGTTATTGCAATTAATAAGCCATATTCCCCCGGCTACTGCTGGATACAATGAAGCAGATGGCTCCTCACTAATACAGTTTATCTCTATGTTCTCGGAGGATCTGACAAGGCTTTGTCACCCTTCCACCTCCCTCAAATTCGCTTTCTTATCCAAATTTTTCACATCATCGCCTGGAAGACAAAAAAAAAAGCTTTTTGGTTTGAAGACAGCTGCGGAGAGAGAATGCGCGGCGGAGGAACGGACGTTATTATAATCAGGGGGCTATAGAACACGAGGAATTGTTTGGCGCGTCTCACATGGAAGGTGTTAAATGCAACCGCAAATTTAAAAACGTCCATACGCGAAATTACCGGCCGCTTCATGGAAATGAGGATTTAAAGGGAGATTCCAAGCGGAACGACACACAGCAGCTATTTTACATGCAGAATTTTTTTTTTTTGTGTATTTTTTTGTGCGTGAACTCGAGAGAGAGGAGGCGGACTGCAGGAGTTGGGAGTAGGCAGACCCTCCCCCCGGAGGCAATCGCCATCCTTCTCCATGCCGGGTGTGAGGGGGGGCCTCCCACTCACCCCGCCCTACCTGCTCCTCTTGGTAGCCCAACGGGACCCCAACAGGGCAGAGGGACTCCCCCTATGAGGGAGTGAGGGGGCCTAGCCCCACCCAGCCAGCCCCGTAGGTCCTTCGCCTCTCTTTATTTTAGGAGACCTCATGGCCAAAGTGCATGTGTGTTAAAGCAATTTTTTGTGCGTGCCAGTGTGGTGTTTTTTTTTGTGGGGGGGGGGGGGGTGGGCGTACTAAGCACAGGCGTACCTTGCATAGCACACCCACTGGGAGCCGGGCTGAGACCACCAAACTCAATTCACATGTAGCGGAGACCGGGATCCGAACCCTTGGCTGCAGAGGTGAAAGGCTTGTCAGCGCAGTGCCAATCATGCAGAAAAATAAATAAAAAATGTGTATGGTAATGATTACCAACGCCAGCTGGGCTGTATAACTGCAAAGTGTTAGTGCTTTCCGGAGTCACCAGTTCTACAGACTTGGTGCCACTGCCCCGCCTCCTGCCTGCCTTCCAGGCAACTAATGAATATCAGGGCAATCAATCAGAGTGCTTTACCTTCTAAAAGCCCACCTCACTACTTTCTCCTCCCCTCCATCATTTTGCAGAGCCAGCAATCTACCTACTTTCAACTTTCATCTAGTATGTAAACCTTCAACATAAAGCAGACCCTGCTCAGAAGAGCTTACAATCTAATAGGGTGGGGCAGGTGGCACAGAAGGTTGTGACTGTGGGGAATGAGCTGATAGAAGTGGTAGAAGATTAGTTGGAGACGTGATCGGCTTCCCTGAAGAGATGAGTTTTCAGGGATCGCCTGAAGGTAGCAAGAGTAGGGGATAGCCGGACAGGTTGAGGTAGCGAGTTCCAGAGCATGGGAGAGGCTCTGGAGAGGAGCATGGGAGAAGGAGACAAGAGAGCCTGAGAGTAGGAGGTCTTGAGAAGAGCGAAGAGGACGGTTTGGTGATGTTTGGTGACCAGATTGGTGATGTAGCTCGGGGCAGAGTTGTGGATAGCTTTGTAGCTTGTGGTTAGTATATTGAATTTAATTAGCTGGGTGATCGGGAGCCAGTGCAAGGATTGGAGGAGAGGTTTGGCAGACACTAAGCGGTTGGTAAGGTGGATAAGTCTGGCAGCAGCATTCATGATAGACTGAAGAGGGGATAGCCTATAGAGGGGCAGGCTAATAAGAAGGGAGTTGCAATAGTCAAGACAAAAGATAACAAGGGAGTGAATGAGGAGTTTGGTGGTTTAATTTGTTAAAAAGCGGCGAATTTTAGAGATGTTATGAAGGTGAATTCTACAAACTTTTGACAACGATTGGACTTGAGGCTGAAATGACAAGTCTAGGGTTACACCTAGTACCCTGGCGTGAACATCACACCTATATGAGGTTGTTGATCATCCTGGTCCAAAACCATGGCCAATAATATGGAATACAGTAAACTCCAACTTCCCAGGAAGACCTAGCTTGCCATTGGTTTTCCAATTCACCCTAAAGGTGCTCAGTAGGGTTGAAGTAGGGTCATTGATAGAGTTGGAGATAGATAGATGGAGTTGCCTCCTGTAACACCATTCAATCTTCTGAAAATACTTTCTGCAAGATTATAGAGTGTATCTGTGGGAATTTGTGCCCATTTGTGAGGTCAGGTACTGATGTTGCTTGAGAAGACCTGGTGTTCCAATTCACCCCAAAGGTGTTCAGTAGGGTTGAAGTCAGGGGTCTGTGCAGGACTCTCGAGTTCCTCCACACCAAACTGGTCAACCCATGTCTTTATGGAACCAGCTTTGTAGACAGGGGAACAATCATGCTGGAACCGAAAAAGACATTTCCAAGACTGGTGCCATGAGGCTGAAGGAGCAGGGTAAGTCTAGAACCCCCGATCATTTAAAAGAGAATAAGTGAGGTAAAGTACCGATGTTTGATTAGAAGATCTGGCTTACAATTGGCATTGCAATTCATCCCAAAGGTGATCAGTGGGGTTGAGGTCAGGGCTCTGTGCAGGACACTAGAGTTCCTCCAAACCAAAATGGTCAAACCATGTCCTTATCTGTCAACAGGGCACATTAATGCTGGAACAGAAGAGGGTTTTCCCCAAACTGTTCCTACAAGGTTGGAAGAGCACAATTATCTACAATGTTTTTGTAGTATTACCAATACCTTTCACTGGAAACAAATGAACCTAACAATCTGAAGGGGTTATAACACAGGCGTCGAACACAAGGCCCGCGGGCCCCAGGCCATTTCATGTGGCCCTCACACCTCTCCTGCAGCTGCAGGAGAGCTCCAGCCCTCCTCTGGTCCTCCCACAGACCCTGTACTTTCTGCTTTCAAGCAATGCATTCAGCTTCTATATACCCAGTAATGTGACTGTCCTCAGGTGATACACAGAGATGAAACAAATCCTCCTACATAAGATGTACCTGTTTATCTAAAATATCTTCTCTACATCTGTTCAAAGTTCAGTCTTTTTAAAGCTGGTCTGAGCTTTCAGAAAGCGGGGTGGGCAGCTGAAGTTACACTCTGCAGAACTCAGAGATAAGGGACCCCCCCCCCCCCCCCATTTACACAGCAACAGAGCTGAGGCTGTCAATCACAGGCTGCGTGCTGAAGCGGAGAATATAAACAAAAAAGACGGGTCTGCTACCCATACATCACATAGAAAGCAAGGTTCCTGGGTGCTCGATCCACAGTGTTTATTAACTAGACACAGTGGACAAACGCAAATAGGAATGATTGACGCATTTCAGACTATAAGGCCGTAGTCATAATGACTAAGGCCTTATAGGCTGAAACGCGTCAACCATTCCTATTTGCGTGCCGGAGCTCCCTCTCCTGTCACCTTTTTTATCTTGGTGTCACTCTTGGTGTGACTCTTGCATATAGCAGAGGAACGAGGCAGGAGAAAGAAACAACACTTAGTGCTCTGGATTGAGAGAAGTACACACTGTAGAGCAGGGGTGTCAAACACAAGGCCCGCGGGCCGAATCCGGCCCTCCAGGCCATTTTATGTGGCCCTCGCACCTCTCCTGCATCTGAAGGAGAGCTCCATCCCTCCTCTGGTCCTCATCCAGACCCTGTGCCTTCTGCTTTCAAGCAATGCATCGGCTTTTTCCCAGCAGCAGCATAAGGAAAGGGGGGTGCACTGTGATGTAAGGAAGGGTGGGGACTCAACTTCTGATGGTGGGGTGGCTCTTGACATCTAATGTAAGGGGGGAGGGGATGCGCTGGACATCTAATTTACAGATACAACCGGCCCTTTTGAGGGCAATCCTAATGCTGGTGCGGCCCGCAATGAAATTGATTTTGACACCCCTGGGTTATAACAAACTTTTGGCCATATTGGTAGATAGGGTGGCCAGAGGACCAGAAACTTTGAGTCATGCAGCATATTTAAATAAGAACAATCTGGAGCTGGCTTCATCTAGTTCCGAACGGAAGATATTTTGCCTTTTTCAAGTACTGTACATTGTATCTAAGCAGGTCAAAGAGGGAAAAAGCGAATGGCTTCATAATTTTCGGAAAAAAATCATTTTCACCAAAATCAATCCTCTCATCCCTATCAGGGATATTTCCAGAGATGAAACATTCAAGGAATATGTCTATACAGCCATGATCTATCCCTGGAAATTCTATTTTATCTTTATGTAAGAAAATACATTTCAATACTTGATATCTGTTGAGTTCTGTTCACTTACGGAGAATAAGGTATAGATTATTTTTTTCCCATCATGTGAATTACACCAATAACGAAAAATAACCACAAAGCTAATCCCAGGTGCCATAACAAAAGAACAAAAAACTTCCGAAAATACCAAAACGTCAGGCGGATTTCAGCATTATGAGATAATCTTTCGCGGAGCGTGTCCGATGGTCTTGGCCGCTAATGGAAGATGTGGCGCATCGGTGTTTTGATGCTCTCCAGCCCAGACCTATAGCTTTCATTCTCTGTTATGTATACAGACAGGAGGACACTTTAGACGACTGCACAGGTCACTGGCCCTGGAATGTCCCGCTACAAAGACTTTATTCTCAAAAATAAACTGTCCCGGTTTTTGTAGAAACACCTTTAGGAAATATAAACAAGGAATATGAAACTGTTCAAACAGACTCCCAGCAATGTGCAAAAGTCACGGTGGTGGAGTCTGTTTGTTCTCCATTCTTGCTCATTTATTAAAAGAATAAATACAAAGTTATTGTTATTATTTCTTCATTGTACATAAAAGAAGAGAATGAAGGAAAGAATTAGAAGATGGGTAAAAATGTAGAGAGAGAGGGGGGGGGGGGAGAAAGAACAAAAGAGCAATAATGAAAGAGAGAGAGAGAGAGAGAGAGAGAGAAAGAGAGAGGGGGTTGGAAAGAAAGAGAGAGAGGGGGGGGGAGAGAGAAAAAAAAAGAAAGAACAAGAGAGCAATAATGAAAGAGAGAGGGGGAGAGAGAGTGGGAGAAAGAGAGAGAGAGGGGGTTGGAAAGAGAGAGAGAAAGAGAAGGAGAGAAAAAGAAAGAAAGAACAAGAGAGCAATAATGAAAGAGAGAGGGGGAGAGAGAGTGGGAGAAAGAGAGAGAGGGGGTTGGAAAGAGAGAGAGAAAGAGAAGGAGAAGGAGAGAAAAAAAAGAAAGAACAAGAGAGCAATAATGAAAGAGAGAGGGGGAGAGAGAGTGGGAGAAAGAGAGAGAGGGGGTTGGAAAGAGAGAGAGAAAGAGAAAGAGAAGGAGAGAAAAAAAAGAAAGAACAAGAGAGCAATAATGAAAGAGAGAGAGACAGAATAGGAGAAAGAAAGAGAGATAAAGAAAGAGGGAGGGGTTTGGAAAGAAAAAAAAAGAAAGAGAGAGAGAGAGAGAGAGAGAGAGAGAGGGGGGGGAGAAAGAGAGACAAAATACGTAAGAACAAGAAAGCAATAATGAAGAAGAGAGGGGGAGAGAGAGTGGGAGAAAGAGAGAGAGGGGGTTGGAAAGAGAGAGAGAAAGAGAAGGAGAGAAAAATAAATAAAGAACAAGAGAGCAATAATGAAAGAGAGAGAGACAGAATAGGAGAAAGAAAGATAGATAAAGAAAGAGGGAGGGGGTTGGAAAGAAAGAAAGAGAGAGAGAGAGAGAGAGAGGGGGAGGGGGGGGAAGAGAAAGAGAGACAAAATAAGAAAGAACAAGAAAGCAATAATGAAGAAGAGAGAGAGAGAGAATGGGAGAAAGAGAGAAAGAAAGAGAGAGGGGGTTGGAAAGAAAGAGAGAAAAAGTAAGAAAGAAAGAACGATAGAGAGTGAAGCCTCGTACACACGTACGGGTTTCCCGGCTGACTTTTTACCTTCGGGAAACCCGAGGGGAAAACCGAGAACCTACCTCCGCCCTACACACAACCGGGTTTCCTGACAGGAAAACTGCCACGAGAGATTTGGTCGGGAATTCCGGCCATGTGTATGATCCATCGCAGTGTTTCCCATAGGTAAACTGCCGGGATAAAAGCCGATGGGAATCTCGGCAGGAAAAACGAGAGCTGGTTCTTTTTTTCCCCCCGGCAGTTTTCCTCTTTGGAAAACTGCAATGGAGCATACTTACACACGGCTGGGTTTCCCGGCCAAAAGCTCTCATGGCAGTTTTCTTAAAGAGAAAACCAGTCATGTGTACAAGGCTTGAGAGAGAATGAGAAAGAGGGGAAAAGAGAGAGAGGGGGAAAAAGAGAGAGAGAGAACAAACAAAAAAGAGAGAGAACGATAGAGAGAGAAAGACATAGTGAGAATGAGAGAGAGGGAGAAAGAGGATGAGAGAGAGAATGGGAGAAATAGAAAGAGGGAAAGAGAAAGAGAATGAGAGAGAGAGAAGGAAAGAAAGAACGAAAGAGCGAGAAAGAGAGAGAGAAATGGAGGTAGGAGAGAGAGGGGGGAAGAGAGAGAGAAAGAGGGGGGAAGAGAGAGAGTGAAAAAGGGAGAGAGAGCGAGAGAGGGAAAGAGAAAGAGAGAGAGAAAAAAAGAACGATAGAGAGAGAATTTTATAATGTGTATACCCAGCTAAAGCCTCCAATATGTTCTAAGCTTCTGACCTGACTATAAACAGTGTTGGGACAAGCCTCCCCCCCCCCCCCCCCCCCATGTTGTTGGGGTCCTAAAAAACTCCCCCCCCCCCCCCCCCCAAAAAAAAAATTGGGAACTAATCTGCAGGATTACCTCCTAACCATAAACCCCCCCCCCCCATTACGAATCTTTGCTCCCTCCACCTACCACACCCCCCTAAGCACAATTGCCCCCCCTCCAAAAAAAAATCACCCCTCCTAGCACAAATCCTATATCCCTTTAAATTTCCCCTCAGAGTACACCCCCCAGTCCAAATATTCCACCATTCCCCCTTCTAGCACAAACACCCCCCAATCAATTCTACTAGCCCCTCAGCCCCCAACCCCTAGAAAAAAATTCTCATCCTAGCACAAATACCCACCCTCCCCCCGACCATATCACCCCTTCTAGCAAAATGCATAATCCCTCTAAGCACAAATCCTCCCCCCACCCCCTCAAATTTCCCCTCCTAGAACAATTATTTCCCCCTGCTGTACCCCAAATTCCTCCTCCTAGCACAAACACCCTAAACACCTTACACCCCCCCCCCCCCACACCTTACATAATACCACAGTGCCCATGGCAGCCGTTTGGGGATCCTACAAGCAATAAGCGATTTATTAAACTATGCTAGTTGAGATCTTTGTAACATTTTTTTTGAAGCTGATCAAGGGCCACATGTAGAGACAGAACCCCAGTTAGTCATTCCTTCCAGAGAGCTTCTAGTCAGACAAGTTTGATTTCCATTTCAATCAACAAGTATAAGAGGCCAGACTCCTGTTCTGTGTGAGTGACGCGGTGATGAGAACTTGTGTGAGAAACAAACAAGGCCGACGCGGAACACCGAGAAAAGTAACAGGGGCCTGCGACACGTCTGTAAATGGGCCTGGTGCCGGCCGGGCCCCACCGGCTCCTCTAGGTCAGGTGCAGGACGGTCTGCGCTTCATAAACCTCTATTGATGGCTGCGGCATGAATTAGATGTCTCTTCCTAAACTCTCAAGCAGTCACATTTACGACTCCTCATACACACAGCCTCTATTAGAGATGTCTCGAGGCAGAAGATATCTATTTATCTTATTTCCATCACAATCCGAATCATTAGGGTTTTATAGCTTATGTTGGGTGGGCGGAGCCATGCAAAGCTTTCCTTCTTGCCCCGGGGCTCGTTGTTCATCCTGAACTCCGGCTTTACAGCACAGATACTTCCTAATATTATAAAAGGGATCCTTATAAAGTTACGTAGCTAGACTGGCTGGGAAATGCCAGGTCAACCAGAAGACAACATTTATAACCTTCCGTCCTCAGATCACTAAACCTACAAAGAAAGACAAAAAAAATTGCCTTAATCATAATAAAACATTACAGTGGAACCTCGGATTGCGAGTATTGCGGTTAACAAGCGTTTTGCAATACAAGCACCCAGGCTCGAGTCCTGCGGGAACGCGTGGGAACGGCGTCCCTGCACTTTTTTCACAGCAGGAACGCTGTTCCCTTTGCAAGACTAGAGCAGCCGAGCCAATCCTTCACTAAGCAGCGATGCCCAGCATTCGAGCAAGGACTCGACTCAAGTCACTGTCAGGGGCAGGCAAACTGAGCCGAACAGACTCGGAGCTCCTCCTCCAGGCTCCGACCTCGCCTGCCACCTGTTCTTCAGTGCGCGTCCGGTTGCGTGTGACATCACGCGGAGGTGGAGTCACACAGAAACGCTAGGGCGAGCCCGTGTCTCCTCTCCTCACACCGTCACACTGACACTGTGTGAGCAGTGAGCTGTAAAAAAAGCCCCTTTGGTACCCTGCTATAATATATATATATATATATATATATAGATTGACCAGCCAACCAGCACCCTGAGACCAGCCAGGCCAGCACTGAGACCAGCCAGTCAGTGGATACGGGCAGGCTGCATTGGTGGACATGGGCAGGCTGCATTGGTAGACACGGGCAGGCTGCATTGGTGGACACGGGCAGGCTGCATTGGTGGACAAGGGCAGGCTGCATTGGTGGACAAGGGCAGGCTGCATTGGTGGACACGGGCAGGCTGCATTGGTGGGCACGGGCAGGCTGCATTGGTGGACACGGGCAGGCTGCATTGGTGGACACGGGCAGGCTGCATTGGTGGACACGGGCAGGCTGCATTGGTAGACACGGGCAGGCTGCATTGGTGGACACGGGCAGGCTGCATTGGTAGACACGGGCAGGCTGCATTGGTGGACACGGGCAGGCTGCATTGGTGGACATGGGCAGGCTGCATTGGTGGACAAGGGCAGGCTGCTTTTCTGGACACGGGCAGGCTGCATTGGTGGACACGGGCAGGCTGCATTGGTGGACACGGTCAGGCTGCATTTGTGGACACGGTCAGGCTGCATTGGTGGACACAGGCAGGCTGCATTGGTGGACACGGACAGGCTGCATTGGTGGACACAGGCAGGCTGCATTGGTGGACACGGGCGAGGCTGCATTGGTGGACACGGACAGGCTGCATTGGTGGACACGGGCAGGCTGCATTGGTGGACACGGACAGGCTGCATTGGTGGACACAGGCAGGCTGCATTGGTGGACACGGACAGGCTGCATTGGTGGACACAGGCAGGCTGCATTGGTGGACACGGACAGGCTGCATTGGTGGACACAGGCAGGCTGCATTGGTGGACACGGGCGAGGCTGCATTGGTGAACACGGACAGCCTGTGTTGTTAATATTTATTTTTAGAACTTAATTCTGCATAAAACATTTAAGTGTAATTTCATGATCTAATTTGAGAGTGTGTTTTTAGGGCGGGCCATGGTAGGGGTTGGGTGGGGCAACTGGTGGCGAGTAACCCTTGGGGCTCGAAATTTTAAGCCTCTACGATAGAATTTTTTTTTTGTGATAACTTCTTTTGAGTTATTCTTGTCACGTTCACCTGAAAGTGCTTTGTGGCGGATTTATTACATGCTATTTCATGTTTTTGTAGCCAGTATTACACATACAATATTTTAGGTTTTCCATATGCAAGACAGTGCAGCCAGCCTCTTTGCCAGAATCAGTCAGGTCGGAGCATAAGGATGATGATCGTGCTCTTTTCTGCACAGAGTATCTCTGTTGTCTCCCATTGTGATTTTTAGCCCCCCCCAATACATGAGGTCCAACATTTGTTTGGAGATCTTCAGGCTACAATATTGTATTGTGTAATTTCGTGTTACTTTTTATCCACCTTAGTGTAGCCAATGCATTGATTAGAACTTATGTAACACTAAAAGAAAACAAGATTCTAGATATGGACCAAATGTTTGCTAATATATTAACCATTATTGGCCCAACAGATAACCTTTGGCCTTTCAGACCTTGTAAAAGTCATTACAAGGCAATTGGGCGATCTACGACCTATAGTCAACATGTTAGCTTTCAGTTATGCTTACAGTCTTGCTTGCAATGCATTATCAAAGACGGAAAGGTTTAAATCCTCATCTTTTCAGTAGTAAAGGGAACCCGCAGCCAGAGCCAGATCACCCAAAAGCCAACCTAGTAGCCCAGGGTCCAGGGGTCCCGCTACAACCTTTGTGCTCCTGAAGTAAATCAGAGGGAACGCGCAATTTGTAAAAATTGTGCAGCTGCCTGTCTGCTGGGGTGGGCTATGCTAATACAGACAATCCTTATCAATGGCAATCAAAATTATTGGGGGCTGCTTCCATGCTAGGAGAGGTGTGAGGGCCACATTAACAACTTAAGCCCTGGACCAATATGCTGCTAAATGGCCAAAGGTGTTTTTACAATTCGGCACTGCATCGCTTTAACAGACAATTGCGCGGTCGTGCGACGTGGCTCCAAAATAAAATTTGCGTCCCTTTCTTCCCAAAAACAGAGCTTTCTTTTGATGGTATTCGATTGCCTCTGCGATTCTTATTTTTTGAGAAATAAACGGAAAAAGACCGAAAATTTTGAAAAAAAACGATATGTTCTACTTATTGTTATAAGAAAAATCGAAGAAACAAAATTTTAGTCAAATATTAAGGCCAAAATGTATTCAGCCACATGTCTTTAGTAAAAAAAAAAAATCGCAATATAAAAAAATGAGCTACCTAGCGGCAACAGTGACACTAATACAGCGATCAGAAAACCGATCGCTTAGTGACGCTGGCAATAGGGGGTGAAAGGGTTAACTAAGGCGGTGATTAAGGGGTTAAACCTTTATTAGGGGGGGGGTACGGGGGCTACCCTGGACCTAACACTGCCTGTCACACTGACACTAAATGCAGTGATCAGTAAATATATGATCACTGCAATCAGTGACACTGTGACAGGGGGCTGATCTGAAGGGGTTAATGTGCCTATGTGTGTGGTGTCAGTGTAGTGTTGGTGCGACTTACTATCTGATGTCTTCTCTCCTCTCGCCGGATCGAAAATACCGCCGAGAGGAGAGCTGACATCACTTCCTCTGCCTGTGTTTACATTACACAGGCAGAGGGCGGGCAGAGCGGGGGGTGAAGCCGATTTGCTGGGAGCGATCGCGAGGGGGCGAACAAAAATGAACAACCGCCCCCCTCATCCCGGATCGCTCCCAGACACTTACCGACCGCGGCATGTAGCGGAGGGGGTCCCGATCGGACCCCCGACCCGCGGGAAGGCAGGGACGTACCAGTACACCCATCTGCCTTACGTGCCATTCTTTGGACGTACATATACATGCGGCGGTCGTTACGTCGTTAAATGGCCTGAAGAGCCGGATTCGGCCCGCGGTTCTTGTGTTTGACACCTGTGCTTTATAATATACACACGATACAGATGTTACCTATTCATATCTGGAAATTCAGTTTGTGATAACAGCCCTTGTTTAACGATTAAAGGGCCCGTTATCTGATCAGAGTAGATGTTGGCCAATAAACTTTATTATGTTCTATCTCACAACACAACGTGGGACCTGTCACCAGTTGTAATGCTGCAGAACCCTGCATGGTCAGAACAACAAAGCCTAGCATGGCCAGAACAACAGAGCCAAGTCTGACTAGTACAACAAAGCCCAGCAGGGTCAAAACTACATAGCCCAGAATGGCCAGCACAACAGGGCATCCAGCAACGTCAAAAATATAGAGCCAAGCATGGCAGCACTACATAGTCTGGCATGGCCAGCTCTACAGAGCCCACCAATGGACAGCGTCGGTAGAGCATTATTTTTCATATGTTTATACAATAATTTTAATTCTTGTTTTTTTTACAAAAAAATGTAGGCGCCCCATTGGGGGCTTTGGTGAAATATCAGGGGTCTAAACAGACCCTGATATCTCACTTTTGAGACAAAGGAAGGCACTGGGGACAGAGATTCCCCAGTCTCTTTCTCGCAACCAAGCAGCACAGGGTGATTAGGGTGCACCCAGGGCCAGCATCAGGGGGGTACAGGCATTACAACTGTATGGGGCCCGATGGTCCCCAGGGGCCTGTCGCTCCCCCCATTTTTTTTTTCATTTGATCACCCCACCTTTACTCACGGCAGGGAAGTTTTTAATGTGTTTTTTTTTTTTTTTGACTGACTCTAGCAACTTGCGGCAGAGAGAGAAGAGAAGACTTGACTTTACTTTGTTCGTCAGCACCAACCCACCCTCCCCCCCCCCGTCCCGAATATCATCTCGTGGCAGGAGAGAGAATATAAGAGAGGAGATGACTCACAACCCCCCCCCCCCCTGCTTATCATCTCACGGCAGGAGGGCCCCCCAGTCCTCTTCAGGGGGGACTCTGCCTAAAGCTGTGTAAGGGGCCCCAAAATTTGTGATAGCTGCCCTAGTGCGCCCAGGGCCAGCATCAAGGGGGTACAGGCATTACACCTGTAAGGGGCCCATTTTTTTTGTTAATTATTTTTTTCGTCTGACCACCCAACCTATAACTACTCGTTTTTAATGCCCCCCCCCCCACAGTTCTCTGTTCCAGGGGGGCCCTGCCTAAAGCTGTGTAAGAGGCCCCAAAATTTGTGATGGCTGCCCTAGTGCACCCAGGGCTAGCATCAAGGGGGTACAGGCATTACACCTGTAAGGAGCTCATTGCCCCCCCCCCCATTTTTTTTTCCGTCTGACCACCCAACCTATAACTACTCGTTTTTAATGTATTTTTGTCGACTGACTTTAATAACTCACGGCAGAAAGAGAGAAGAGAAGACTTGACATGACTTTGACTTGAAGCCCCCCCCCCCCCCCACAGTTCTCTGTTCCAGGGGGCCCTGCTTAAAGCTGTGTAAGGGGCCCCAAAATTTGTGATGGCTGCCCTGGTTGCGCCTAGGCACACCTGGCACACCCTTTGCGCACGCCTATGCCCAGAAGACATTTCCAGCTGGCTCCCCAGGAAAGAAAGTGAAGGAGAAGACTTGGAGATTTAATGATTCATTACTGTGTCAAAAACTGGAGAAAATTTTTGCCTTTAGACATTCTTTAAACAACAAAAAGAAAAAAGGATTTAGACGAAGAGCATTCCCACCGACATGCCTGACCTTTGACCCTCCTTAGATTTGCCACACATTGTATATATAAGTTTCCCATGTACCAGCCTAATGACAAATCGGACTATTAAGAGATTATTTAAATTGCTGAGCGTGATCTCATGCATTAAAAGGCAGATTACAGACAAGTTGACCTATTTTTTTTTCTCTATACCTCGCTGTTCTTGTCTTTTGAATTTTCCGCCGAAGAATCCTTCGGAGGGACGTTTGGCGTGTTTTCATTTAGTACGACGCTCGCGGTTTTCTTCTTGGCAGAAGTCTGCGAACTAACCTTGCCTGACGCTTTTTCCTTTGAAGAGTCCTTCCTCGGAGGATCGTTTGGCAGGTTTTCTTCTTGTACTCCGTTCGCGGTTTTCCTCTTGGCAGAAGTCTGCGAACTAAAGTTCTTGTCTGCCGCTCTTTCCTTTGAAGAACCCTTCTTCTTCAGAGCAGGATCGTTTGGCAGGTTTTGTTTTTGGACGACGTTCGCGGCTTTCCTTTTGGCGGAAGTTTGCGTACTAAACAACTGGATTCTGGCCGCCACCAGACCGGCCGACACCACCAGCTCCACGTCATCGCCGGTGGCGGAGATGGGGTAATAGCCGAGAGCCGTGATGCTTTTCAGGTGGCCTTCTTCGGGAAAAATGTAGGACTTGTGCTCTTGGACATTCCAGGTCTTAGTCCTTTTCATCATTCCCTCTGGACCGCGTCTTGAAGGATCTGAAAGCCCATTGAGAAGACCATTCTTGTCTCCAAAATCTTGGGCCTGGCTGGTTCAATCTGGGCTTGAAAATGAAAATAAATCTCTGATATTCACAAGTCCCGGGAGGCTTGTCGGACCGTCTTCTGTCTCTTCCTGTCGTCTGCTCAGCGATGTGATCTACTTAATACAATGACTAAGATTTCAAGGGCATGATTCACCTTTGATACTATTAGTGACGGGAAAAAAATGCTTCAAACAGATATGCGGCAAAATGGTTGGAGAGTGAGTTTTGATTTGTTGATGTGTTATGATTGCTCTCTCTCCATGGAGACCTGAGAACATCTGTTTATTGGCCTATAGATAAGCTCAACGTCTACTGTTCTCTAGAGACGTGATTGGCATAAATTATAGGATCCTGCAGGTAATAAACAGGTTTCCTGGGCTCAGATGGCTGGAATCAGCTCTGTGTAAACACCATATACTGCAGAGGGTTTTTTCGGCGGGAATGTGGGGGAACGCAGTTCCGGCACCTCCAGCACTGAATGTATATAATGGTAAGGGGTGCTGGGGTGTGTCGAAAGGTCTATTAAAGCTGGCTGCTTTGGCATCTAATGTCGTTGGGGGGGGATCTCTTGTTGCTGGAAGGTCTATTGCTGCTGAGGGGGATTGATTTTTGCTGGTGAGAGATATTGTTAAGTGGAGAGACCTACTATTGAGGAAAGGTTTTGTTGTTGCTGGTGAGTCTATTAATGCTGGCTACTGGGATATCTAGTGTTGCTGGTGGGGGTCGATTATTGCTGGGGTGCGTCTACTGTTTGTCATGGACATGCAATAATGTCTGGCAGCTTACCTTCTCCTCCATGTGTCCATTAGAGGCCTGACTCACTTTCGTTTAAACTGTCAGGTGACAAATGCACCCCGTTGGAGACAGGGGTGCACCGCAAGGTAGTGAACCCAATAGCGCACTGCTGCAGATGGACAGGAAACGTGAGCCCAAGATTCCCCAGGGTGTGGAGTCTAAGGTCCAGCAGGTGTTCACCAGAGCCTCTAGTGGTGAGGATGGCCTTCGCTGCAACTGAACTCAGGTTGCGGCCCCTGGAGTCCCCCAGGTCACGCTCCATAGGGATATAAGTGAAGCAGCCACTCAGGACACAAGGGATAGTGATGGGTAAGCCGAGGTTGGGGCAACAGGCAGACAAGGGTAACCAAGGGACAGGCCAAAGGTCAGGGTAACAGGCAAACAGGAGTAGTCAGAAACAAGCCAAAATCGGTAAACAGGAACACAAGCTAACAAACAAAGTTGAACAGCAAAGCAGTGCACTAGTTAATATATAGTTCCTGTGATGACCTGGCCTGTGGTGGAGTCATACAGGGGGAGAGGTGATAAAAGGCAGCCAGAAAGAGAGTCAGGCCTCTAATGGACACATGGAGGAAAGGGTAAGCTGCCAGACATTATTGCATGCCAATGACACTGTTGCTGGGGGGGTATGTTGTTGCTTAGGTGGATTAATTGTTGCTGGGAAAATCTATTATTGCTGATGGGGTCTGTTGTTGCCAGGAATAGGTCTATTGTTGCTGGCTGCAGGGGACTTATTTTACCGCCTTTAATTTGCAAATTAAAAAAATGATAATTGGTCCTGTATTGTCTAAAAGTGGCAGTTCTAGGTGGTGGGTAGGGGGTGGAAACAAGGGACGGTGCTCGGAGATTCGTAGGGGGCAGAGACGAGGGATCACAAAAAAGGCACTTTAAATACTTTGTTACAATAAACAAAAATATATATATATATATAACTGAATCCAATGGGAATTCATGTTCAGGCATGATCCAGTAACACTAAATTTGCTGGAGACAGATCTAGAAATAGAACAGAATTCCCTCGCCGAAAAAACGCCAACAAAAACATCTCTCTGCGCAAGTTCGCCATCGCTGGGGGGAATAGGGAGGGATTTAGAATACACACAAAAAATTATCTAAATTCAGAATTATAAGTGATTGGCTTACCTTGGACAAGGCAACAAATCCTATTGGGCAGAGTAGGAAATATTTATCAGCCAATCGAAACGATGATCTGCATCCCTATTTATCCTACCTGCCCCATGACACCTACCTCTACTGCCCCCCTACTCTGCAAACCAATGACCCCCTTGGTATACAGTTGGTAAAGTATTGAATCTTTGTTACTCTGGATAGCTTGTGTTTATAGATCTTATAGATTTTTTATTTATTTTTTGCTTTTGAGCACTCTGTGCAGCTCGTTTTGCACAGAGTGGCCCTGAATGGCGTTTTCTGGGTTCCCTCGGCGGCTCCCTTGGCTCCTCCCTGCCTCAGATAACCCCCTCTGGAAAGCGCTCTCCCAAAGGGGCTACCTTGCGGGCACGCTACCAAGTCCTGTATCTGGCGTCCATAGCCCCCGAGTGCAGGATTCATCCCCGCCCTCTAGTGCCCGTGTCATTGGATTTGATCGACAGCAGCGCGAGCCAATGGCTGCGCTGCTATCAACCTATCCAATGAAGAGCCGAGAAGCCCGAGCAAAGATCCAGCATGTTCGCAACGCGGGACTTTCCAGGGATCAGGTAGGTAAAATGGGGGGGGGGGGGCGGTAATTGTCAGATGTTTTTTCACCTTAAAGCATAGGATGATGCATAGGATGCATTAAGGTGAAAAAAAACAGGAACCTTTACAACCCCTTTAAGAAATCTTGCATTGATACTCCCGATACAATTGACCACTCCAGAGATTTATTACAAAATATGAATACAAGCACGGGAAATAAAGTGAAAGTTAAATCAAAAAAGTCGGAGAATTATATTTTTCTTTTAAAGCCTAGAAATGCAGCCTAAGCGTATATAGTGTATACTACAAAGTCCGACTCCTCACATACCGGCACACCAAGTTAGCTTGAGTTACATTTTAAAGGAACACTAAAGGTTCGTTTTTTATTAGATCAATTGATTGCTGTAAGCTAGAGCATTTTAATATCACTTACCTCGTTTTTCCTTTTGACTTCCAAAATACAGTAATCCAGGTTTGAAAATGCCATTTCCTGTCTCTCCTCTTCTTGCTTTCCACCAGCACCTGCATGGAGGAAAGCAGAATGTGCTCACCCCCTCCCTATGACTACAGCCCTGCGTGAAGATGCTCTATTAACCCTCATAAGCATGGAGGCTAAGTCTAGGAACTGTAGTTCCCATTACATGAACGTGCACTGCAAACCAGGAAGTCAGTGAGAATAACAATTCAGGAGTGCTGGAGGTGAATAAACAGCTCGATTTCAACAGGTATCAAACTAGTTATAATGCAAAACATTACTTTTTACTTTATCAGCTACTGTCAGACTTTAATTTAAGAGGAAAATATTTTTGTCTTTACAACCCCTTTAAACGAGGGAATAAAGATTCCGGTTAATTAATGTAGATCAGAAGAGGAAGCAGCCTATATTTTTGACAATAAATAATGCACACGGTATAGAACCTTCAGAACCTATGTATGGCGCCTGGGCTTCCCTGTGGAAGAGAACAGGGGACACTCAACACTTTTGAAGGCCACCTGCTGATAGAACCGTGGGGTTACAATGCTTAAAGCGATTCTAAAGATTGTATTATTATTTATTTTTTCTAATAACCAACCTGTTATACTTACCTGCTCTGTGTAATAGTTTTTCACAGAGTAGCCCTGATCCTCTTTTTCTTGGGTCCCCCACCAGTGCTCCTGGCTCCTCCCTCCTGCCGAGTGCCCCCAATAGCAAGCCTCTGGAGTTGGCCCGCCCTTGAGGCACGCCTCTGTGAATGGCTCCTCATTGGCTGTGATTGACAGCAGCAGGAGCCAATGGGGAGAGAGAGACCTGGGAGAGTCTCTTATCTTATGCACAGTATTGGCTCAGGATCTGGCTTAGGTATGGGTGGATGGGTGGTTGTTTGCCGCCCCCCCCCCCCCCCAAAAAAAAAACACCAGCCGCCACTGAGCAACAGTATTTGTAGCTGCTGACTACAGAACTCCTCTTTAAGGCATAGAATGCATGAAGGTGAAAAACCTCCAGCCTTTAGATCCACTTTAAGGTGCAGCTGTACATTTATATATAAAAGTCATCAGATCTCAGATGCCAAGTAGTCTCTCTCTTCACTACTCGACTTTTGGTGGTGCTCTTACTTTCATATTTTTTCCCCGGCAACTATGGTCCAGTGAGCAGGCAAGTCTTCATGCTCCATATAAATTAGAGAGCCATGTTGGGCCATCCTACAAAACTCAAATATCATAAATGCGTTTTCTTTAGTTGTATACCGTTTTTTGGGGGGTTTCTGGTATAAATGTATACAGTGCCTTGCGAAAGTTTTCGTCCCCCTGGAACTTTGCGACCTTTTGCCACATTTCAGGCTTCAAACATTTCTAAAAATACAAATATATATATATATATATATATATATAAAAAAAAAAGAACAGGGGTTAGCCACATGGGGACATTTGAGCCCTTTATTAAAAAAAAAAAAAAATAATATTATATATATATATATATATATATATATAAGAAATAAAAAGAAAAAAATGTAATAATAATATATATAAGAAATTAAATAAATAAAAATATATATATAAAAATATTTTTTATATAAAAAAAGGGGGGGGGGGTTGTCATCCAGGGCAGTGGGGATCTCCGGGCCCCTGGGGACCTCCAGACCCCTAAAAAAAAAATATATATATATATTTTTTTATAAGAAATAAATAACAAAAGGGGGGTTGACATACGGGGCCATGGGGGCCTCCGGGCCCCTGGGGACCTCTGGACCTCTAAGAAAAAAAATTGGCCCTTTAATAAAAAATAAAATAAAAATATATAAAAAATATTGATTTTTGTTATAAAAGATAAATAAAAAAGGGGGTTACCATCCGGGCCCCTTACAGGTGTACTGCCTGTACCCCCCCCCCTGCTGCTGGCCCTGGAAGCAATGATCTTGTTCCCGAAATTCCTATAAGATAGGTATCTGAGATAGAGAGCTGTCCTGTATTCCAGAAGTTGTGGGACACTTGTTACCTTGAAGGAGACTGGCAGTAGTGTGTTTCCTTTCCTAAATACTGGAACATTGACCTTCTCACACAAGCAATAAAGAAGGTTAATTGCTACTAAAAGGCTATAAAGGTATGTTTGGCCAGAGGGAATTTGTAGGTCTCGCACTACCCATCAAATATAATCCACCACTCTGAAATGATGACAATTTTAGGACACCATAAAATTCTGGATATTAGACTCTTCACAGATGTAGAGATTGGAGTTCTGACCAAGTCAGATGGTGAGGACCACTTAAAAACCATCAACGTCCAAAGAACGCTAATGGTAAAATACTTCCTACAGCTTTAATGGGTGAATATTATACCTTCTGGCAAAACTACGATCATCTCTGCGTTTTTTATTTTTTGCGCTATAAACAGAAAAGCCAGACAATTTTGAAAAAAAAACAAAACGATTTTTTTCCTCAGTTTAGGCCGATACGTATTTTTCTACATATTTTAGGTAAAAAAAAAAAATCGCAATAAGCATTTATTGATAGGTTAGCGCAAAAGTTACAGCGCCTACAAAATAGAGGATAGTTTTATGATTTCTTTTTTTAATTTTTACTAGTAATAACGGCGATCGGAGATTTTTGTCAGGCCTGCTATATTGCGGCGGACACTTGACACTATTTTGGAACCATTCACATTAATACAGCGAACAGTGCTATAGTAATGCACTAATTACTGTATAAATGTGACTGGCAGGGAAGGGCTTAACACTAGGGGGCGAGTAAGGGGTTAAATGTATTCCCTGGGAGTTATTCTTACTGTGGGGGTAAACACAGAGCTCCACGTCCTGTCAGGGAGAGAGGAGACCGATGGTGTGTCCCTTGTACATAGGGACACAGATCAGTCACCTTCCCCAGTTAGTCCCCTCCCCCCCACAGTAAGAATCGCTCCTAGGGAATACATTTAACCCCTTCCTCGCCCCCCTAGTGTTAACCCCTTCCCTGCCAGTCACATTTATACAGTAATCAGTGCATTACTGGGAGTGATTCTTACTGTGGGGGGAGGGGACTGACTGGGGGAGGTGACCGATCTGTGTCCCTATGTACAAGGGGCACACCATTGGTCTCCTCTCTCCCTGACAGGACGTGGAGCTCTGCGTTTACCCCCACAATAAGAATCACTCCCAGGGAACACATTTAACCCCTTCCTCGCCCCCTAGTGTTAACCCCTTCCCTGCCAGTCACATTTATACAGTAATCAGTGCATTACTATAGCACTGTTCGCTGTATTAACCACTTGCCTACTGTGCACCTACACCCCCTTCCTGCCCAGACTAAATTTAAGCTTCTGGCACTGCGTCGCTTTAACTGACAATTGTGCGGTCGCACGACGTGGCTCCCAAACAAAATTGGCGTCCTTTTTTTCCCCACAAATAGACCTTTCTTTTGGTGGTATTTGATCACCTCTGCGGTTTTTATTTTTTGCGCTATAAACAAAAATAGAGCGACAATTTTGAAAAAAAAATGCAATATTTTTTACTTTTTGCTATAATAAATATCCCCAAAAATATATAAAAAAAATATTTTTTTCCTCAGTTTAGGCCGATACGTATTCTTCTACCTATTTTTGGTAAAAAAAAAAATGCAATAAGCGTTTATCGGTTGGTTTGCGCAAAATTTAGTGTTTACAAAATAGGGGATAGTTTATGGCATTTTTATTATTTTATTTTTTTACTATTAATGGCGACGATTTTTTTATTGGGACTGCGACGTTATGGCGGACACTTCGGACACTTTTGTGAAATTTGTGGGACCATTTACATTTATACAGTGAACAATGCTATAAATATGCATTGATTACTGTATAAATGTGACTGGCAGTGAAGGGGTTAACCACTAGGGGGCGGGGAAGGGGTTAAATGTGTGTCCTATGAGTGTTCTAACTGTAGGGGGAGGGGGGTGACTGGGGGAGGTGACCAATTGTGTCCCTATGTACAAGGGACACAGCATCGGTCTCCTCTCTCCCTGACAGGACGTGGAGCTCTGTGTTTACACACAGAGCTTCACGTCCCCGCTCAGTTACTGGGCAATCGCGTGTGCCCGGCGGCGATCGTTGCCGCCGGGCACTCGCATCGGGATCCCATCAGAGCGGCGCACGCCCGCCCGCGGCTTTAAATAGACAGCACGTCATATGACG
Organism: Rana kukunoris; assembly: GCA_029574335.1. NCBI lineage: Eukaryota > Metazoa > Chordata > Amphibia > Anura > Ranidae > Rana > Rana kukunoris. The sequence goes on along the minus strand of CM056058.1, from coordinate 158,032,000 downwards.
TGCTGTCAGGATAATGGAGTCCTCCGCCCGCCGTCATTTGACGGTGGGCGGTGGACAAGTGGTTAATGTGAATGGTTCCAAAATAGTGTCAAGTGTCCGCCGCAATATCGCAGGCCTGACAAAAATCGCTGATCGCCGCAATTACTAGTAAAAATTAAAAAATAAATCTATCCCCTATTTTGTAGACGATATAACTTTTCTGCAACCCAATCAATAAACGTTTATTGCGATTTTTTTTTACCAAAAGTATGTAGAAAAATACGTATCGGCCTAAACTGAGGAATTTTTTATTTTTTTTTAAATAATTGGGATATTATTATAACAAATATTTTTTTTTTCAAAATTCTCTGTCTTTTCTGTTTATAGCGCAAAAAATAAAAAACGCAGAGATGATCAAATACCACCAAAATAAATCTCTATTTGTGGGGAAAAAATGGTAAAGATATAATTTGGGTACAGTGTAGCACGACCGCGCAATTGTCATTCAAAATGCGTCAGCGCTGAAAGGGGGGTTTAAGTGCCCGCTAAGGAAGTGGTTAAACTACCAATAAACAAGAGTTTAATTTCCATTTTCCAACTTCTTGACCAAAACCCAGACTTCCCAGAAGGCTATGCGGTATTGTTACACATTCCTGTCTCTGATAAGGGGACTCTTGAAAAGCAACAGTGTTCAATGGCAGAGCCATGAGACGGAACAATGTAAGCAGCAGTACAGATGTTTGGTTAGGTGTCGGGGAGAAGCTCTGTGTAAACCTGCGCTCTGTGTAATTACCGTGTTAGATTCCTGTAAAGAAGTCTTCGGCCTCCAGTAAAAATGTAACTGGATAGCAGTGATCAGGAAACCTAAAACCAAAGTTTTCTTCCGGAAGGATAAACAAAGCTGCACTGATATCTCTGAGATAGAAATGTGTATGTGGAGGACACAGATGTCCAACTATGGAGGGTACTTCTCCACCAAAGAGCTTGTGATAGGGACAGCTACTTCACCGCAGGTACAGGGCTGTTTTAATGAGAGGGCAAACCTGGGCACTGCCCAGGGGCCCCCTGCACTTTCCCCAAAGCAGCTGGTCCTTGAGCCCACGATACCCCGAAGCTGTCTCCATTGTAGGGGCCCCAGAGCATTACTTTGCCCAGGGGCCCATGATGCTATTAAGACGGCCCTGGTAGGATAGAAGGAGCACCCTGAAAACTGTTATGTATTGGTTCTCAATGTGGCGTACACACGATCGGAAATCCCGACAAGAAAAGTCCGATGTGAGCTTCTGGATGGAAAATTCCGACCGTGTGTATGCTCCATCGGACTTTTGCTGTTGGAATTTCCGCCAACGAAAGATTGAGAGCGGGTTCTCAAATTTTAAGACGTCAAAAAATTCCAATCAGGAATTCCAATCGTCAAAGCAATGATAGGGCACTATTCCATCCATTGACACCAAATATGGGGCACAATTCCTCCCACTGACACCAACGATGGAGCACTATTTCTCTCATCAATATTAATGATGGGGCACCATTCCTCCCACTGACACCAACAACGGGCCACTGTTCCTTCCACTGATGCCAATTATGGGGCACTATTCCTTCCACTGATATGAATGATGGGGCACTGTTCTTTCCACTGATGCCAGTGATGGGGCACTATTCCTTCCACTGATACAAATGATGGGGCACTGTTCCTTCCACTGATGCCAATGATGGGGCACTATTCCTTCCATTTATACGAATGATGGGGCACTGTTCCTTCCACTGATATCAATGATGGGGCACTATTTCTTTCACTGATACCAATGATGGGGCACTATTCCTTTCACCGATACCAATATTGGGTTACTATTCCTCCCACTGACACCAATGATGGGGCATTACCCCCCCCCCCCCCAATGCCAAAGATGCACTGTGTACTACCACTGACCACTGAAAATGTAACTCCCAATGGCCACAGTCCAGCCTACCTTAAGTCGGATTGGATACTAAATTGCAGTGGCAGCGCATCCATTAAGGGCGCATTGGCACTGCCCCCTCTATCACGCCACCCCCTCTATATGTATAATGAATAGATTCATAAATATCATTAAAGAAGAAACACATAGGGCCAGATTCAGGTAGAGTTACTCTGGAGTATCAGTGATACGCCAGCATAACTCTCACTTTGAGCCGGCGCGGCGTTTCTGTTTTCTGTAACCAGAAAACAAGAAACGCCGGGTTGGAGTTACTATACGAGCGGCGTAATTGTATTTCGCCGTCGTATCGGAAATGCAATTTTAAAAATGGCGCTGGGGGCGTTCCCGCTGATTAACGCCGAGAATATGTTAATCAGCGAGAATCGGCAATTCACGATCGTATTCGGGCCCGACGCAGTGACTTTCCGACGTTTCCGTAAGAGATCTGCGGCGTAAAGAAAAACCAGCCCCCTAGGTGGAGTATCCTATGTTAAGTATGGCTGTCGTCATCGCGTCGAATTTAAAAAATTTCGCGTCGTTTGCGTAAAACGTCCGTGAATGGGGATTGACGTCATTGACGTTCACTGACAGAATTTGGAGCATGCGCACTGACAGTCGACGCATGCGCAGTACGTTCGCCGCGGGATCGCGCCTAGTTTAAATAATACACGCCCCCTACCCGCCCAATTTGAATTCCGCCGGCTCATTTTCGCTACGCCGCCGCAACTTTAGGAGCAAGTGCTGTGTGAATAACAGTACTTGCTCCTAACGTTTCGGCAGAGTAACGTAAATGAGAAACGTTACTCCAAAATAAAGATTCGCCCATCTACCTGAATCTGGCCCATAATGGACACAGCTCGCCACTGCCTTTCCCACCACCAAGATTGGGTAAGTGCCAGTCAGACAGCGAGCGGGTGGGGGGAGATACAGTGGCTGCATTTAATGGGCACAGTGGCTGCATTGGATGGCACAGTGGCTGCATTTAATGAGTACAGTGGCTGCATTTGATGGGCACAGTGGCTGCATTTGATGGGCACAGTGTGGCTGCATTTGATGGGCACAGTGGCTGCACTTGATGGGGCACAGTGGCTGCATTTGATGGGGCACTGTGGCTGCATTTGAAGAGCACAGTGAGGCTGCAATTGATGTGTTTTTTTCAGTATTTGTCAGTTTTTTTGCCCCCCCCCCCACCCCCCCTGAAAAAAAAGGTTGAGCACCAGTCGCCACTTGTAAACTGGCCGGTGGCGGTGCGTCTATAGAGGGCGCCGGAGCGCCGCCCCTCTCGCTCTCGCACCGCCACTGATTACAATACATATTGCATTAATCTATATATTGCCGCTGCTGCCGACTATTCAGATGGCCGGCCGGATGGTGAGCGCCGGCCATCTGAATAACGGCAGCTGGTTGGCTGTGTGGAAGTGCCCATCAGAGCCAGCGCCAGGCTGTATTCGGCTTCCAAATACTGTCACAGTGGTGACAATTGATGGCACATTGGCTGCATTTGATGGGGCACAGTGGCTGCAACTGATGGGGCACAGTGGCTGCAACTGATGGGGCACAGTGATTGCATTTGATGAGCACAGTGGCTGCATTTGATGGGGCACAGTGGCTGCATTTGATGGGGCACAGTGGCTGCATTTGATGGGGCACAGTGGCTGCATTTGATGGGGCACAGTGGCTGCATTTGATGGGGCACAGTGGCTGCATTTGATAGTGCACAGTGGCTGCAATTGATGGGGCACAGTGGCTGCATTTGATGGGGCACAGTGGCTGCATTTGATGGGGAACAGTGGCTGCATTTGATGGGGCACAGTGGCTGCATTTGATGGGGCACAGTGGCTGCATTTGATAGTGCACAGTGGCTGCAATTGATGGAGCACAGTGGCTGCATTTAATGGGCACGGTGGCTGCATTTAATGGGGCACAGTGAGGCTGCAATTGATGTTTTTTTTCAGTATTTGTCAGTTTGTTTGCCCCCCCCCCCCCTGAAAAAAAGGTTGAGCACCAGTCGCCACTTGTAAACTGGCCGGTGGCCGGAGCGCCGCCCCCTCTCGCACCGCCACTGATTACAATACATATTGCATTAATCTATATATTGCCGCTGCCGCCAACTATGAATAACGGCAGCTGGTTGGCTGTGTGGAAGTGCCTATCAGAGCCAGCGCCAGGCTGTATTCGGCTTCCAAATACTGTCACAGTGGTGACAATTGATGGCACATTGGCTGGATTTGATGGGGCACAGTGGTTGCATTTGATGGGGCACAGTGGATGCAACTGATGGGACACAGTGGCTGCAACTGATGGGGCACAGTGGCTGCAACTGATGGGGCACAGTGGCTGCAACTGATGGGGCACAGTGGCTGCAACTGATGGGGCACAGTGGCTGCAACTGATGGGGCACAGTGGCTGCAACTGATGGGGCACAGTGGCTGCAACTGATGGGGCACAGTGATTGCATTTGATAAGCACAGTGAGGCTGCAATTTATGTTTTTTTTCCAGTATTTTCAGTTTGTTTGCCCCCTCAAAAAAAAATGCCGCCACTTGTAAACTGGCCCTTTATTTAGAAAGTTTGGAGACCCCGGATCTATAGAGAACATGTAGAAATGTTGATTGTGGTGACCAGAGGTGATGACACGGGTGTGGGCGGGGTCAATACACAACATGTGTATTACACAGAATGGTTTTCTTTGCATTGAAGCAGTGAGAAGATTCCATAATCTCTTCACTATCAGGGAGTAGGACTGTTCACACGTCCGTCCGTAAGGCAAAGTACAAAAGATCACATGATTTGTAAATTATTGTCCACTAATTACAAGGAAACTCCTCTAAGAGAAACAAATCCATACATTTCACCATACACACCCAATAAACATTCTATTTCTGCTTCCTATACCCCATTCATTCATGATAGGGAAGGTGACAACGTCCCTGATTCTAGGGAGCATCAGCCAACTGATATGTAAAATGTTACTTAATATGCAACAATGAATCAATTTATAACAATAGTTATTATTTATGTTTTATTACATCTACAGATCTTCTACATTATATAGAGGGTTATGCAACAAATCAGGAGAGATATGGATCTGTAGCCAAGTACAGTTTGTTGGATCTTTCCCATTCTTCTCACTGATCACCAATGTAAGGGACATTCTTCCCACTGATCACCAATGTAAGGGACATTCTTCTCACTGATCACCAATGTAAGGGACATTCTTCTCACTGATCACCAATGTAAGGGGCATTCTTCTCACTGATCACCAATGTAAGGGACATTCTTCTCACTGATCACCAATGTAAGGGACATTCTTCTCACTGATCACCAATGTAAGGGGCATTCTTCTCACTGATCACCAATGTAAGGGACATTCTTCCCACTGATCACCAATGTAAGGGGCATTCTTCTCACTGATCACCAATGTAAGGGACATTCTTCTCACTGATCACCAATGTAAGGGACATTCTTCTCACTGATCACCAATGTAAGGGACATTCTTCTCACTGATCACCAATGTAAGGGACATTCTTCCCACTGATCACCAATGTAAGGGGCATTCTTCTCACTGATCACCAATGTAAGGGACATTCTTCTCACTGATCACCAATGTAAGGGACATTCTTCTCACTGATCACCAATGTAAGGGACATTCTTCCCACTGATCACCAATGTAAGGGGCATTCTTCTCACTGATCACCAATGTAAGGGACATTCTTCCCACTAACCACCAATGTAAGGGACATTCTTCCCACTGATCACCAATGTAAGGAACATTCTTCTCACTGATCACCAATGTAAGGGACATTCTTCCCACTGATCACCAATGTAAGGGACATTCTTCCCACTGATCACCAATGTAAGGGACATTCTTCCCACTGATCACCAATGTAAGGGACATTCTTCCCACTGACCACCAATGTAAGGGACATTCTTCCCACTGATCACCAATGTAAGGGGCATTCTTCTCACTGATCACCAATGTAAGGGACATTCTTCCCACTGACCACCAATGTAAGGGACATTCTTCCCACTGATCACCAATGTAAGGGACATTCTTCCCACTGATCACCAATGTAAGGGACATTCTTCTCACTGATCACCAATGTAAGGGACATTCTTCTCACTGATCACCAATGTAAGGGACATTCTTCCCACTGATCACCAATGTAAGGAACATTCTTCTCACTGATCACCAATGTAAGGGACATTCTTCCCACTGATCACCAATGTAAGGGACATTCTTCTCACTGATCACCAATGTAAGGAACATTCTTCTCACTGATCACCAATGTAAGGGACATTCTTCCCACTGATCACCAATGTAAGGGACATTCTTCTCACTGATCACCAATGTAAGGGACATTCTTCTCACTGATCACCAATGTAAGGGACATTCTTCTCACTGATCACCATTGTAAGGGACATTCTTCTCACTGATCACCAATGTAAGGAACATTCTTCTCACTGATCACCAATGTAAGGGACATTCTTCTCACTGATCACCAATGTAAGGAACATTCTTCTCACTGATCACCAATGTAAGGGACATTCTTCCCACTGATCACCAATGTAAGGGACATTCTTCTCACTGATCACCAATGTAAGGGACATTCTTCTCACTGATCACCAATGTAAGGAACATTCTTCCCACTGATCACCAATGTAAGGGACATTCTTCTCACTGATCACCAATGTAAGGGACATTCTTCTCACTGATCACCAATGTAAGGGACATTCTTCTCACTGATCACCAATGTAAGGGACATTCTTCTCACTGATCACCATTGTAAGGGACATTCTTCCCACTGATCACCAATGTAAGGGACATTCTTCTCACTGATCACCAATGTAAGGGACATTCTTCCCACTGATCACCAATGTAAGGGACATTCTTCCCACTGATCACCAATGTAAGGGACATTCTTCTCACTGATCACCAATGTAAGGGACATTCTTCCCACTGATCACCAATGTAAGGGACATTCTTCTCACTGATCACCAATGTAAGGGACATTCTTCCCACTGATCACCAATGTAAGGGACATTCTTCCCACTGATCACCAATGTAAGGAAATTCTTTTCATTGGTTCCCAGTGATTAGTTTTTTTGGGAGTTCCCCTAGACCTGAACATTTAAGGGGTACCTCTGGAGTAAAAGGCTGCTCTAATGAATACAGACTGGCCTCGGTTATACTCTGTGACTACCTGGATAACTGAAAAGCATCTTTCCATTCTCTGTTTATAGGACTCGGATGTTTCCTGCTCTCTCGGCTGGAGGGCATGTTGTTCTTTTAGCAAATAATGAGTCACTTACAGGTAACAGAAACTGCCATACAAAGGACAAATGTGTATTCCTCATCCATTAACACCTCAATTAGGATCAGCGTTCTGAGCGGGAAAAGCAGCTTCCTCCTGAAAAGCGAAAGTCCAAAACACCGGAATATACTCTGATGGCTTCGAATTCAAGCAAGTCGGAACCCAGTGATGTGTCTACTAAGTAGCTGTGATTGGGGCGCCCTCTGTGACCTCAGACCTTTGCTTATAACATTTGCCACGTGCAAATAATAAATGGTTGGCAACACTTGCTGTATATTTAGTGGAATTAATGTCGCTTTGCACCTTAAATGTTATTTTTTTTCATATATTTTATTATTGTTTTTTTAATTAAATTTAATAAAATTTTATATTATATATTTTTTTATCTCACCAAAAATGAAATTGTCTGTATATTTAGTGGAATTAATGTCTCTTTGCACTTTAAGTGTTTTTTTTATATATTTTATTGTTGTGTTTTTTTCTAAATTGCAAGAGTTGCTGTACTTAAAATTGATTCTTTATTTTTCAAATATCTTCATAAAGGTTACATACCAAAAAAGTATGGACATGTCTGAATATCTTTAAATACTTTTTGGAACCTTTATGAAGATATTTGAAAAATAAAGAAACGATTTTAAGTGCAGCAACTCTTGCACTTTTTTCGCACACAAAATTGGTTTAACACGCACGCACTTTGGCCATGCGGTCTCCTGAAAAAAGAGAGGAGAATGACCTACGGGGCTGGCTGGGTGGGCTAGACCCCCTCACTCCCTCATAGGGGGAGTCCCTCTGCCCCGTTGGGCTCCCAAGTGGAGCAGGTAGGGCGGGGTGAGTGGGAGGCCCCCCTCACATCCACCATTGCCACGGGGGGCATGGAGAAGGATGCGGGGGCATGGAGAAGGATGGCAGATTGCCTCTGGGGGTCCGGCTCCTCTCTCTCGAGTTCACGCACAAAATACACTTATATATATATACACACACACACAATAACATTTAAAGTGCAAAGAGACATGAAATAATTTCCACTAAATATACAGGAAGTGTTGCTTGCTGTACATTTAGTGGAATATACCAAAAATAGAAAAAAAATATGATACAATATAAAATAATAAAATAACATTTAATGTGCAAAGAGACATTAATTAATTCCACTAAATATACAAAAAAAAAAAAATTTTGGTGAGATAAAAAAAGTTTTTTTTTAATTAATTTTAATAAAAAAATTGAAAAAAAACACAATAATAAAATATATATATATAAAAAAAACAATAGAAAAAAATATGAGATATAATATAAAATAATACATATATATAAAATAATACATATATATATATATATATATATATATATATATATATATATATATATATATATTATATATATATATATATATATATATTTGCAAAGAAGTGTAATAATAAAAAATAAAATAACATTAAAAGTTCACAGACATTAATTAATTCTACTATATATACAGAAAATGCAATTTTTGGTGAGATAATTGTATATATATATTTCTATTTAATTTTCTACTATTTATTTATATTTATTTATAGTTGAATTGTATTATTGTTTCTCAGCAAATGTGGAGTTTACATAAGACAGGCCCGGGGGGGGGGGGGGGGGGGGATTTCCCAAGGGGCCGCCATGGTCCAGGCCAGCTACTGGACATGCCCTGTGACCCCCCCTCTATGTGTTTAGTTGGAACTCAGACTGGGATTATGATTGGCCGGACTCCCTCCGGGGTCCTTGGACTAGTAAAAAACAAACACATTATAGGGTGATGAAGATTACACGACACAAAGCGATTAGCAGGGGGGGGGGGGGGGGGGGGTCGTTATTTCCCACTTATTAGGGAAAAGTCAAACAAAGAGACGATAAGAAGAGATCAGTGGGATTCTCAGACAAGGCTTCGATAACAGTCGTGATGTCACCAGTGATGTCACCAATCTATTGGAGATAATCCTCCCCATACACTTCTCACCGATAATCATTATCCTTCAACTTGTCTTGTTTTTGTGAAAGTTGTGCAATCCCCCCCCCCCCCCCTCCCCCTCTTCCTGCACCTGAAAAGCGATCAGAGATTCTGAAGGAATGAAATTCTCCTGGTATGTGGCCAGCTTCAGTATAAGATATGGAGGGGGGAGGGGGGGGGGGCATTTAAAGGATCGGTGTACTAAAAGTATAATTATCCTTCAATCACCCCCCCCCCCCCCTTCCTGCCCAGGACAATTTTCAGCTTTCAGTGCTGTGACACTTTGAATGACAATTGCGCCGTCATGTACGGTCATGTGACACTGTACACAAGTGATATTTTTATTATTTTCTTCACACAAATAGAACTTTCTTTTGGTTGTATTTTATCACCTCTGGTGTTTTGTATTTTTTGCTAAACAAATGAAAAAAAGCCGAAATTTTTTGAAAAATAAAATTTTGTAGACAGGCAGTTCTTCTCCTTCACTTATGTGCACTGATGGGCTCTGATAGGCGGCACTAATAGGTGGAACTGATAGGTGGCTCTGATAGGCGGCACTGAAGGGCTCTGATATGAGGCACTGAAGGGCACTGATGGGCAGCACTGAAGGGCATTGATTGGTGGCATTGATGTGCTCTGATAGATGACACTGATAGGTGGCACTGAAGGGCCCTGATAGGCAACACTGAAGGGCTCTGATAGGAGGCACTGATGGGCTCTGATAGGAGGCACTAAAGGGGTCTCATAGGAGGCACTAAAGGGCTCTCATAGGAGGCACTGAAAGGCTCTCATAGGAGGCACTGAAGGGCTCTCATAGGAGGCACTGAAGGGCACTGATAGGAGGCACTGAAGAGCACTGACAGGTCCTCAGTCCTGTTCGTCTTCCCCCTTCACATCAGAGTCCTCACCCCCCCCTCCTCTTCACATCAGAGTCCTCAGCCCCCCTCCTCTTCACCTCAGAGTCCTCAGCCCCCCCTCCTCTTCACATCAGAGTCCTCAGCCCCCCTCCTCTTCACATCAGAGTCCTCAGCCCCCCTCCTCTTCACATCAGAGTCCTCAGTGCCCCCTCCTCTTCACATCAGAGTCCTCAGCCCCCCCTCCTCTTCACATCAGAGTCCTCAGCCCCCCCTCCTCTTTACATCAGAGTCCTCAGCCCCCCCCACTCCTCTTCACATCAGAGTCCTCAGCCCCCCCCCACTCCTCTTCACATCAGAGTCCTCAGCCCCCCTCCTCTTCACATCAGAGTCCTCAGCCCCCCTCCTCTTCACATCAGAGTCCTCAGCCCCCCCTCCTCTTCACCTCAGAGTCTTCCCTCTATTTTAATATTCAAATGACATTTTTGTTGCAGGGGATGCCCAAAATATGACTTGTATCTTAGTGAAGACTTCTGGGAAAAATCAGTGAGCCAATCACACGAGCAGAAGATTTTTTTTTTTTTTGGGGGGGGGGGTGCTCTGTATACCATCTGTGTACAGAACCCCTCCAGGCGGCCATATTGAATTTTGCAGAAAGTTACAGTGGCTGCAGATTGAAAAGAAAAGGGATTTTTTAATAACATTCAATTACAATATATGAAGTAATTGTATATATATATATATATAATTTTGCTATTTTTCCCATGAAAGTGGAGTTACCCTTTAACAAATACTGATCTGTATTGCTTTGTGTCGTTTACATCTGTCATTGTTGTGCAGTTCTCTGTCTGGCCAGCAGAGGCAGCGGAGGAGCACAGAGGACTCCATATGGTTCCTGCTGATGAGTCACAGTGATAATCTTCACTTTAATTAAAGATTGGGAGTGGCCGGGAGCCGTCGCTGGCGGGGTTAGAGCACAGGCGGCTCTTACAGTTTCATTTTTCCTGAAGAGGATTAGAGGAGTCTATTTATAGGCGCTGCGCTCGCTACCTGCCAGCTCCGCTCACCTGTGAACGACACATAAAGCTGTGTTTGCTTGCCGGCCTCCAATCTGCAGCACGTCTTCCTTGTAAGAAGTCAAAGCTTTTTTTGGGGTGTATTGGCAGCGATCAGCGATTTTTAGCGGGACTGCGACATTGTGACGGACAAATCTGACCCCAAGTGACACTTTTTGGGGACAAGTGATCTGTGCTAAAAAAATGCACTGTCACTGTACTGATGACACTGGCTGGGAAGGGGGAAATCAAAGGGTTAAATGTGTCCCTAGGGGGTGCTTGCTAACTGTTGGGGGGGGGGGGGTGCTCTGACAGGGGGAAGACAGAGATTGGTGTTCCTGCTTAGCGGGTTGATTTAATAAAGGCAAATCCACTTTGCACTACAAGTACACTTGGAAGTGACAGTCGCTGTAAATCTGAGGGGGAAAATCTGAAATGAGGGGAAGCTCTGCTGATTTCTATCATCCAATCATGTGTAAGATAAAATTCAGTTTTTTTATTTTTCTTGCGTGCCTCCCCCGGGATCTACAGCGACTGCACTTTTAGTGCAAAGTGGATTTGCCTTTAGTAAATAACCCCCCCCAAGATCTCCCCCCATGTTTTCCCCTGTCAGATCTCCTGGGAACGATCGTGGGTGGCCGGCGGACATCGGGTTCGCCGGACCAACTGGTTGGCATCCCCTGTGTCCAATCAGCGTGCAATTGTGCCTTTGGCGGCGCGCCTGCGCCACCCAGTGGCTACTGCACGAAATTACATACAGGTACGAGATTTCGCGCGAAAGAAACGACCTGCTGCAGTAAATACGCGGAAGGATGTCGGCAAGTGGTTAAAAAGCGGTATAAGTTCCCGAAAGCAAACGTTTATTATATCGCGCGCTCCAACGTCAGATTTGGGCCCCAACGTACCGGCCAGTAAGGAAAGAGTTTGACTAGGACTAACAAAGTATTATCTTTGCACCTTCCCTCCCATAGACGTTCCACAGGAGGGATCTCCCCTCCTGGGCAGGGCCGTCTTATGACGTCCTGGGCTTCCCGGCCGTGTAGGGGCGCGCAAGTACCCGTCGGTGCATGTGGGTCTGTGTGTGCCCAAAGATGCCTCCTGTGCTCCTTTATCCAGAGTGGGGAGCGCTCTAACACAGGAGGCGTGTTACTGGCTAGATCACCAGGTGAAAGCCTAAAAAATAAAAACAAATGCAGCCGCAACATCTAATGATTGGTAACCTGCAATATATGAGATTCTGAAATATGAAATGTGTCAGGAATAATAATGGGGTGTTGCCAAAACACACACAAGAAACGCCGGGAAGAATGTCCAGACTAATAAGTTGGGCTGATCTGTACATGAGAACACAGAGCCGGCATCTCTGCGGAGGAATGGGCTGGCACCGGATCAGAACGCGATGAAATGATCACACCTCCTATACGGGACACGCCGCAATACTAACCGCCAATCCAACACCTTCCATTTCCCTGTGTCTTCCTATAAGAGCCATGGAATGATTTTTAACCACTTCAGCCCTGGAAAAGATTTACCACCTTCCTGACTAGACCTTTTTTTGCAATTCGGCACTGCGTCGCTTTTCCTCCCACTGATACCAATGATGGGTCACTATTCATGTCACTGACACCAATGATGGGACACTATTCCTCCCACTGATACCAATGATGGGTCACTATTCCTCCCACTGACACCAATGATGGGACACTATTCCTCCCACTGACACCAATGATGGGACACTATTCCTCCCACTGACACCAATGATGGGACACTATTCCTCCCACTGACACCAATGATGGGACACTATTCCTCCCACTGACTCCAATGATGGGTCACTATTCCTCCCACTGACACCAATGATGGGGACACTATTCCTCCCACTGACACCAATGATGGGACACTATTCCTCCCACTGACACCAATGATGGGACATTATTCCTCCCACTGACTCCAATGATGGGTCACTATTCCTCACACTGACACCAATGATGGGGACACTATTCCTCCCACTGACACCAATGATGGGACACTATTCCTCCCACTGACACCAATGATGTGACATTATTCCTCCCACTGACACCAATGATGGGACATTATTCCTCACACTGACACCAATGATGGGACACTATTCCTCACACTGACACCAATGATGGGACACTATTCCTCACACTGACACCAATGATGGGACACTATTCCTGTCACTGACACCAATGATGGGACACTATTCCTCCCACTGACACCAATGATGGGACACTATTCCTCCCACTGACACCAATGATGGGACACTATTCCTCCCACTGACACCACTGATGGGACACTATTCCTCCCACTGACACCAATGATGGGACACTATTCCTCCCACTGACACCAATGATGGGACACTATTCCTCCCACTGACACCAATGATGGGTCACTATTCCTCCCACTGACACCAATGATGGGACACTATTCCTCCCACTGACACCAATGATGGGTCACTATTCCTCCCACTGACACCAATGATGGGACACTATTCCTCCCACTGACACCAATGATGGGACACTATTCCTCCCACTGACACCAATGATGGGGCACTATTCCTCCCACTGACTCCAATGATGGGTCACTATTCCTCCCACTGACACCAATGATGGGGACACTATTCCTCCCACTGACACCAATGATGGGACACTATTCCTCCCACTGACACCGATGATGGGACATTATTCCTCCCACTGACACCAATGATGGGACACTATTCTTCACACTGACACCAATGATGGGACACTATTCCTCCCACTGACACCAATGATGGGACATTATTCCTCCCACTGACACCAATGATGGGACATTATTCCTCACACTGACACCAATGATGGGACACTATTCCTCCCACTGACACCAATGATGGGACATTATTCCTCCCACTGACACCAATGATGGGACACTATTCTTCACACTGACACCAATGATGGGACATTATTCCTCCCACTGACACCAATGATGGGACATTATTCCTCACACTGACACCAATGATGGGACACTATTCCTCCCACTGACACCAATGATGGGACATTATTCCTCCCACTGACACCAATGATGGGACACTATTCTTCACACTGACACCAATGATGGGACATTATTCCTCCCACTGACACCAATGATGGGAAATTATTCCTCACACTGACACCAATGATGGGACACTATTCCTCACACTGACACCAATGATGGGACACTATTCCTCACACTGACACCAATGATGGGACACTATTCCTCACACTGACACCAATGATGGGACACTACTCCTCCCACTGACACCAATGATGGGGGTATTTTTTACTCCCACTGACACCAATGATGGGACACTATTCCTCCCACTGACACCAATGATGGGACACTACTCCTCCCACTGACACCAATGATGGGGGTATTTTTTACTCCCACTAGCCAGTCTTCCCCCCCCCCCCTCTAAAGCCTGAAACCTAAATTGGCCCCCTTGCTTAGAAAGTTTGGAGACCCCTCCTGCCCAATGCCGTGGCAACCCCTATTGCACCGTAGTAGATACAGCATGGCTAGCTGCCCCATCCTCCTGACACATTATTACACCCCACGGAGTGATAGTCGAGGGCTCGGCTTCCATCCCCGATCCCGGAAGGCCGGCACTTCCTGCTGCGTTTGCCAAAACAGGGCCGAGGCCGCCTCGAGTCGTCAGCTTTTCAAATAATGCTGAGATGTCAAATCCGTGAACCCGCCCAGCTTGGGGTCACGAAACCCGACAAGAGTTCCTGGCTGGATGGCGTGGTGAGGGGCTCATTGAACGGACCGTCAAGGTCATGGACCGGGGGGAGGGGGGGGGGGTTCCTGTTCTCCTGGAGGCCCTCCAACATGTTCCTATTGACACGATGGGGGGAAGGAACTCTCCGGCACAATGCGCCGCGCCGCTCACACTGTTTACTCAATGCTAGACAGCAGGAAATTAGGCAATACGAGTACAGAGAGGGGAAGTGGCTGGCCGATGGATCAACTGAGGCTACGGACTTTTCTTTCCAACACCCGGCCCCCCGACTTCCAGGGACTTCCAGGGACTTCCAGGGACAAGGTTTAAAGACATGGCCTTGGAATTAAAAGCCACCACATACACTATATTACCAAAAGTATTGGGACGCCGGCCTTTACACGCACATGAACTTTAATGGCATCCCAGTCTTAGTCCATCGGGTTCAGTATTGAGTTGGCCCCGCCTCCTTTGCAGCTATAACAGCTTCACCTCTTCTGGGAAGGCCGTCCACAAGGTCTAGGGGTGTGTCTATGGGAAAGCCGTCCACAAGGTTTAGGGGTGTGTCTATGGGAAGGCCGTCCACAAGGTTTAGGGGTGTGTCTATGGGAAGGCCGTCCACAAGGTTTAGGGGTGTGTCTATGGGAAGGCCGTCCACAAGGTTTAGGGGTGTGTCTATGGGAAGGCCGTCCACAAGGTTTAGGGGTGTGTCTATGGGAAGGCCGTCCACAAGGTTTAGGGGTGTGTCTATGGGAAGGCCGTCCACAAGGTTTAGGGGTGTGTCTATGGGAAGGCCGTCCACAAGGTTTAGGGGTGTGTCTATGGGAAGGCCGTCCACAAGGTTTAGGGGTGTGTCTATGGGAAGGCCGTCCACAAGGTTTAGGGGTGTGTCTATGGGAAGGCCGTCCACAAGGTTTAGGGGTGTGTCTATGGGAAGGCCGTCCACAAGGTTTAGGGGTGTGTCTATGGGAAGGCCGTCCACAAGGTTTAGGGGTGTGTCTATGGGAAGGCCGTCCACAAGGTCTAGGGGTGTGTCTATGGGAAGGCCGTCCACAAGGTTGAGGGGAGTGTCTATGGGAAGGCCGTCCACAAGGTTTAGGGGTGTGTCTATGGGAAGGCCGTCCACAAGGTTTAGGGGTGTGTCTATGGGAAGGCCGTCCACAAGGTTTAGGGGTGTGTCTATGGGAAGGCCGTCCACAAGGTTTAGGGGTGTGTCTATGGGAAGGCCGTCCACAAGGTTTAGGGGTGTGTCTATGGGAAGGCCATCCACAAAGTTTAGGGTGGTGTCTATGGGAAGGTTTGACCATTCTTCCAGAAGAGCATTTGTGAGGTCAGGCACTGATGTTGGAAGAGAAGGCCTGGCTCACAGTCTCCACTCTTATTCATCCCAAAAGGTGTTCTATCGGGTTGAGGTCAGGACTCTGTGCAGGTTAGTCAAGTTCCTCCACCCCAAACTTGCACATCCATGTATTTATGGACCTTGCTTTGTGCACTGGTACAAATCACTTGATTGTTTTTCAGGGGTTGGGCTTGGCCCCTCAGGGGTTGGACTTGGCCCCTCAGGGGTTGGGCTTGGGCCCTTAGTTCCAGTGAAGGGAACTCTTAAGGCATCTGCATACCATACAAGACATTTTGGACAATTTCATGCTCCCAACTTTGTGGAAACAGTTTGGGGACGGCCCCTTCCTGTTCCAACATGACTGGGCACCAGTTAGGGTTGCCACCTGTCCAGGATTCAGCTGGACAGTCCGGGTTTTGAATCATGCACTGGTGATAGGGTGAGGCTACAATCGGCACAGTGAGGCTGCAATGGGCACAGTGAGGCATGCAAAAGGGCATAGTGTGGCTACAATGGGCACAGTGAGGCTGCAAGGGGCACAGTGAGGCATGCAAAAGGGCACAGTAAGGCTACAATGGGCACAGGGAGGCATGCAAAAGGGCACAGTGAGGCTACAATGGGCACAGTGAGGCATGCAAAAGGGCATAGTGAGGCTACAATGGGCACAGTGACGCTGCAAGGGGCACAGTGAGGCTGCAAGGGGCACAGTAAGGCTACAATAGGCACAGTGAGGCATGCAAAAGGGCACTGTGAGGCTACAATGGGCACAGTGAGGCATGCAAAAGGGCATAGTGAGGCTACAATGGGCACAGTGAGGCTGCAAGGGGCACAGTGAGGCATGCAAAAGGGCACAGTAAGACATGCAATGGGCACAGTGAGGCATGCAAAAGGGCACAGTGAGGCATGCAAAAGGGCACAGTGAGGCATGCAAAAGGGCACAGTGAGGCTACAATGGGCACAGTGAGGCATGCAATGGGCACAGTGAGGAATGCAAAAGGGCACAGTGAGGAATGCAAAAGGGCACAGTGAGGAATGCAAAAGGGCACAGTGAGGAATGCAAAAGGGCACAGTGGGGAATGCAAAAGGGCACAGTGAGGCATGCAATGGGCACAGTGAGGCATGCAATGGGCACAGTGAGGCATGCAATGGGCACAGTGAGGCATGCAATGGGCACAGTGAGGCATGCAATGGGCACAGTGAGGCATGCAATGGGCACAGTGAGGCTGCAATGGGCACAGTGAGGCATGCAATGGGCACAGTGAGGCATGCAATGGGCACAGTGAGGAATGCAAAAGGGCACAGTGAGGAATGCAAAAGGGCACAGTGAGGAATGCAAAAGGGCACAGTGAGATATGCAATGGGCACAGTGAGGCATACAAAAGGGCACAGTGAGGCTTCAATGGGCACAGTGAGATATGCAATGGGCACAGTGAGGCATGCAATGGGCACAGTGAGGCTGCAAATGGACATTGTTGACCCTCTTCTCCGCTTACAGTAGCTGCTACATTCCCACCCTAGGCTTATACTCGAGTCAATAAATGTTCCCAGTTTTTTGTGGTAAAAGTAGGTGCCTCGGCCTTTACTCGGGTATATACGGTATGTCCCTTTGATGTGACCGTTATGCCATTTCCAGAATCCCATCAGTGCAGCAGCTACTTTATGACTGGACATTCCTTCCTTTGGGGATGTAAAGGACAATGGCGGGTTGTGTGGAGGCCTTCGGTATGAAGGGGCACAAGCTGGTGAAGGGTTCGGTCTCAGCAGGGGAGGACAGTGATAGGAACGTGTACCCTGGGTGCCAAGTCTAGCCAATCGCAAAGCCCCTTCATACATGCCTGTAATAATAATTCTACGTGTGCCCGGCCCAAGTCCATCTTCTTCCCGGTGTGCCCAACTCTGCTACCCTTCCGAACCAGAAAACCTGTTCTGCTATTCAAGTCATTATAGAAGATATCTGGCAGCATTTTACAGGGCACAGGTGTGACAATTGATGGGCACAGTGGTTGCGTTTGGCATGGCACAGTGGCGACAATTGATGGCACAGTGGCTGCGTTTGATGGCATGGCAGAGTGGCTGTGTTTGGCATGGCACAGTGGCAACAATTGATGGGCACAGTGGTGAAAATTTATGGCACAGTGGCGACAATTGATGCCACAGTGGCGACAATTGATGCCACAGTGGCAATAAATAATGGCACAGTGGCTGCGTTTGATGGCACAGTGGCAACAATTGATGGCGTGGCACAGTGGCTGCGTTTATTGGGCACAGTGGCTGCAATTGATGGCACAGTGGCTGCATTTGGCATGGCACAGTGGTGACAATTGATGGGCACAGTGGTGAAAATTGATGGCACAGTCGTGACAATTGATGGCACATTGGCTGCGTTTGGCATGGCACAGTGGCGACAATTGATGGGCACAGTGGTGAAAATTGATGGCACAGTGGCGACAATTGATGGAAACAGTGTTGAAAATTGATGGACACAGTGGCTGCATTTGATGGCACAGTGGCTGTGTTTGGCATGGCACAGTGGCGACAATTGATGGGCACAGTGGGAACAATTGATGGGCACAGTGGGAACAATTGATGGCACAGTGGTGACAATTGATGGCACAGTGGCAGCGTTTGTTGGGCACAGTGAGGCTAAAATAGTTTTTTATTTGTTTTCGTTTATTTGCGCCCCCCCAAAACTTTTGAGCACCAGCCGCCACTGGCCCAAGCACTGTTATGGAGGGGGGGGGGGGGAGACATCTGTGAAAGCTGACAGGCAACGGAGGCGTGCGATCGATTCCCAGAACAAAGCTCCTCCCGCCTTTCTACATTCGATCCCCCAGGAGTGACGCTACGGCGGCGTGAGCCTTCAGTGTAACTATCCGACGCTTCAAGCTGCCCCTCCCCCCTAGCGTTCTATTCTCCAGCCCAATGCGTCCCCCCCCCCCCTCCCCCCACTGATTTCATCAGGTAGGTGTTAAACTTTCCTTATAATTATTTACAAAAGAAAACAAATTGAAATGCCGGCCCCCGGCTTCACACGTCTTGTAAGAATACGCCGACGCCGAGCCGGGGTCCGCCGGCGGTATTTACAGCACAATTAAGGCGGAGGAGCGACCGAGCCGCGGGATCATGATAATTATAGATTGAGCGCGGCGATGTGAGAACACAAGGTCCTTGTCGCTACGTAATCACATTTCCAGCAAAAAAATTATAATATATAGTCAAAAGTATTGGGACACCGGCCTTTACACTCCCAGTCTCAGTCCGGAAAGGGTTCAATACTGAGTTGGCCCCGCCCCCTTTGCAGCTATAACACCTCCACCTCTTCTGGGAAGGCCGTCCACAAGGTTTAGGAGGGTGTCTATGGGAAGGTTTCACCATTCTTCCAGGCACTGATGTTGGATGAGAAGGCCTGGCTCGCATTCTCTGTTCTAATTCATCCCAAAGGTGACCGAGTTGTGAGGTCACAGGAGGCGGCTCTAGGCTTTGTGAGGCCTTAAGCAAAACTTAGACACGGGGGCCCCCATAGCGGGTAAAAAAATTCAAGCAAATAAAAATGGCTGCAGAAAGATGCACGGATCTAGCACACAGTGATTGAGCAGAGGCAAATTAGGCAGCCGCGGGGACCCTGTGAGTGCGAGGCCTTAGGCGACCGCCTAATCTGCCTGATTAAAGAGCCGCCTCTGTCTGTGCAGGTCAGTCATGTTCCTCCACCCCAAACTCGTCATCCATGTCTTTATGGACCCTGCTTTGTGCACAGACACACAGTATACACACACAGACACACAGTATACACACACAGACACACAATATACACACACATTATACACACACACACAGACACACACAGACACACAGATACACAGTCTACACACACAGTATACACACACACAGACACACAGTATACACACACAATATACACACAGTATACACACACACAGACACAATATACACACACAGTATACACACACAATATACACACACAATATACACACAGTATACACACACACAGACACACAGTATACACACACAATATACACACAGTATACACACACACAGACACAATATACACACACAGTATACACACACAGACACACATTATACACACACACAGACACACAATATACACACACATTATACACACACAGACACACACAATATACACACACATTATACACACACACAGTATACACACACACACACACAGTATACACACACACATTATACACACACACACACACACACACAGACACACAGTATACACACACACATTATACACACACACAGACACACAATATACACACAGTATACACACACACAGACACACAGTATACACACACAGACACACAATATACACACACAATATACACACAGTATACACACACACAGACACAATATACACACACAGTATACACACACAGACACACATTATACACACACAGACACACACAATATACACACACATTATACACACACACACAGTATACACACACACATATACACACACACAGACACACAATATACACACACACAGACACACAATATACACACACAGTATACACACACAGACACACAGTATACACACACACATTATACACACACACACACAGACACACAATATACACACACAGTATACACACACAGACACACAGTATACACACACACATTATACACACACACAGACACACAATATACACACACATTATACACACACAGACACACAGTATACACACACAGACACACAGTATACACACACAGACACGCAATATACAGACACACAGTATACACACACAGACACACAATATACACACACAATATACACACACAGACACACATTATACACACACACAGACACAATATACACACACAGTATACACACAAAGACACACATTATACACACACACACAGACACACAATATACACACACATTATACACACAGTATACACACACACAGACACACAATATACACACACATTATACACACACAGACACACATTATACACACACAGACACACACAATATACACACACATTATACACACACACACACAGTATACACACACACATTATACACACACACACAGACACACAGTATACACACACACATTATACACACACACAGACACACAATATACACACACAGTATACACACACAGACACACAGTATACACACACACAGACACGCAATATACACACACACAGACACGCAGTATACACACACACAGACACACAGTATACACACACAGACACACAATATACACACACATTATACACACACATTATACACACACAGACACACATTATACACACACAGACACACAATATACACACACAGTATACACACACATACACACAGTATACACACACATTATACACACACAGACACACAGTATACACACACAGACACACAATATACACACACAGTATACACACACATACACACAATATACACACACACAGACACACAATATACACACAGACACACAATATACACACAAAGTATACACATACAGTATACATACACATAAATACAGTATACACACACAATATACATACACACAGTATACACACAATATACACACACAGTATACATACACACAGAACACACACACACACACTGAGAAGGTACTGGAGAGGGGGGGGGGGCAGCTATAATCTTGGGGTTTTTAGACCAAAATGATGTCTGTATCGGACATTTGAGGGACAGATGTAAAAAAACACAGATCTTTACATACTGCCCCTGATTTTACTGAGGCTGACAACCCTGATGGGGCCCCCTAGTGGCATGGGGCCCTTAGGGCAGTGCCCGGGTGGTCTGTCCGCCCCTGCCCATGGGTACATGAGATGCTGGCACCCAGGGACCTGTAATTCTATTTATCAGATTGTTTTCTTTTCCCGCAATCCACCCCTCAGCTTCTGATTCTTAAAGCAGAACTCCCCTTCTAGCGATTGCCGCCTTTGCCAGTGTACCAGTCCAGGCGCCTCGATAATATGAATTCCCCGGGGGGGGGGGGGTGACTTACCAAGATGTCGGCGGGGTTCTCCTTCCGGAAGGGTGATTGGTCGGCCCTCTCGCTGGGCGGGTTGAAGATAAAGGTGGAGGTGGCCCCCATGTTCCTCATGATGGGTAGACTCAACGACCTGAAATCCTTCACCGCCTGCTCCACCTTCAGCTCATCCCCCGGCTTCGCTGCAAAGACAGAGAGAGGAAATCATCATCATCATTATTATTGTGTACAAAACATCAGAACGACCTCCCGTCCAGAGAGAGGAATTAGAGAGATATTATAATTAAATTATAAAAAAAGAAGTTATGTATTTATATAAAAAAAAAAACCATTAAAGTGGAACACATAAAAAGACGCGATTAACCCTTCCCTGCCTGGAGGTAGAACACATGTAAATGCCTGAGCACAATTTTGCAACTTTGCCATGTGTTAGTAAAACTAGTGCCTTGAAAAAGTATTCATACCCCTTGGAATTTCCCACATTTCGTCACGTTACAACCAGAAATGTAAATATATTCTATTGGGATTTTATGTGAGAGTGGAAGGAAAATGATACAAATAAATCTGTGAAAAGTGTGGGAGGGGGGGGGGGGGCATTTGTATATACTGACCCTGACCTTTGACCAAAACACGAACCCTGGGGCTGACCTAGGTCAAATCTTGATCGAGGCATTTTCTTTTTTTTATTATTATTATATATTTTTTCTATATCTGCAATAACAGTAATGATGGGGCACCATTCCTCCCAAGGACACCAATGATGGTGTACAGTCCTTCCCAAAGACACCAACAATAGGGCCCAATGACACCAATGATGGGGCACAATTCCTCCCAAAGACACCAACAATGGGGTCCAATGACACTAATGATGGGGTACAGTTTCTCCCAAAGACACCAATAGGGCCCAATTACACCAATGATGGGGCATAATTCCTCCCAAAGACACCAACAATGGGGCCCAATGACACTAATGACGGGGTACCATTCCTTCCAATGACACCAACAATGGGGTCCAATGACACTAATGATGGGGTACAGTTCCTCCCAATGACACCAACAATGGGGTCCAATGGCACCCTAATGATGGGCAAAATCCATCCCAATGACACCAACATGGGGACCTAATGACACCAATAATGCGGTACACTGTATCAGTGTCACTGGTGATGTCAGTGTCAGTCGGCATCAGATTGTCCACCACACTGCAGTCCCGCTACAAGTCGCTGATCGCCGCCATTACAGGTATAAAAATAAATAAATAAATAAAAATTCCAGAATATATCCCACAGTTTGTAGACACACAAACCAATCAATATACACATATTGGGATTTTTTTTTTTTTTTTTTACCAATGACATGTAGCAGAATACATTTTGTCCAAAATTTATGAATTTTTTTTTTTTTTTTTAGATTTTTTTTTTTTTTTAAGCAGAAAGTAAAAAAGTTTTTTTATTTTATTATTATTTTCTTTTTTTGTTTATATAATATTAAAAATAATCAAATACCACCAAGTGAAAGCTCTACCTGTGTGAAATAATGATATATATTTTATTTGGGTACATCATTACACGACCGCGCAATTGCCAGCTAACCACTTCAGCCCCGGACCATTTGGCTGGCCATAGACCAGAGCAATTTTTTGCAATTCGGGACTGCGTCGCTTTAACCGACGATTGTGCGGTCGTGCGACGTGGCTACCAAACAACATTTAATTTTTTTTTGCGCTATAAACAAAAATAGAGCGGCAATTTTTTAAAAAATTCTATATTTTTTACTCTTTGCTATAATAAATATCCCCCAAAAAATAAAAGGAAATTTAGGCCGATACGTATTCTTCTACATATTTTTGGTAAAAAAAAATCACAATAAGCGTTTATCGATTGGATTGGGCAAAAGTTATAGCGCCTACAAAATATGGGATAGTTTTATGGAATTTGTATTATTATTTTTTTACTAGTAATGGCAGCGATCAGCGGAATTTAACAGGACTGCGACATTATGGCGGACACATCGGACACTTTTGACGCCATTTTGGGACCATTGTCATTTTTACAGCGATCAGTTCTATAAAAATGCACTGCTTACTGTGTAAATGTGACTGGCAGTGAATGGGGTTAACCACTAGGTGGCGCTGAAGGGGTTAAGTGTGTCCTAGGGAGTGATTCTAACTGTTAGGGGGTGTGGACACGAAACGCAGGGGCGGACTGACCATTGAGGAACTCGGGCACTGCCCGAGGGCCCCATGCCACTAGGGGGGCCCCATTGGGTTGCCAGGCTCATTAAAACCAGGGACACTATGTAAAAATCTGTGTTTTTTTGTACATCTGTCCCTGATATGTCCAAAACCTACATGCTTTTGATGTGAAAATTCCGAGATTTTAGCTGCCCCGCCTCTGCACTGCCTCCTGGCATGGTGGCCATCTGTAAGCCCGGGGGCCCCATAATCTTCTATTGCCCGGGGGCCCCATGAGTTGTCAATCCGCCCCTGCACGAAAGGGTTAACCACTAGGTGCCGCTAAAAGGGGTTAAGTGTGTCCTAGGGAGTGATTCTAACTGTTAGGGGGTGTGGCTATGAGTGACACGAAAGAAAGGGTTAACCACTAGGTGCCACTGAAGGGGTTAAGTGTGTCCTAGGGAGTGATTGTAACTGTTAGGGGGTGTGGCTACGAGTGACACAATGAAAGGGTTAACCACTAGGTGTCGCTGAAGGGGTTAAGTGTGTCCTAGGGAGTGATTCTAACCGTTGGGGGGCGTGGCTACGAACGACGCATCAGCGATCGCTTCTCCCGATTACAGGGAACAGACGATCAGTGACAGTGCCACTAGGCAGAACGGGGAGATGCTTGTTTACAGTTGCCTCTCCCCGTTCTGCAGCTCTGTGACCCGATCACGGGACACGGTCGTGGGCACGGTCACGGAGCTCGCGGCAGGGGCACGTGCGCGCCCGCATGACGGGGGTTTCAAAGTGCCGTAAATATACGTCTTTTTGCCCAGTCGTGCCATTCTGCCGATGTAGATGTACAGGAGCCGGTCGGGAACCAGTTAAAGTAGCGCAGTGCTGAACAGAAAAAAAAAATCCTGGTCATGAAGGGGGGGTAAATCTTCTGGAGCTGAAGTGGTTAATTGGCTATTCTTTTTTTTTTTTTTTTTAAGGCCAGAGTTCTGCTTTAAATTCTCAAACAATAAAACATATTTATGGTATTGATTAGCGGGCGCGGCCCGGTCCTATGAAACGATGACCGCGGTTCAATAAAGACAAATTCCACGACGCTCTGCGCATTTTGTTTTGCTCTCTTGGATGACGAACGCCAAAACAGCGAGCAAAACATCATCCCAGGGATGAGCTGAACAGCTTGCTCGTCCTTCCCCCGCCATATGTGCGCAGCGAGAACGCGGCCCGGGAACAGATCTGGAGGAGGCCCAGTGATGTCACCGGCAACCTGTTTATTGATTCCGTAACGTCCAATCTAATATAACGGAGGAGTATGGAGGGCGACGTTCTCAGACGAGACATCTACTGCAGCGTCTCTTCCTCCATCCAACGTCTGCGGAGTCAACACTTTGTAGGACCCCCTTTCTCTACAAGTCTTTTTGGGGGGTCTCTACCAGCTTTGCACATCTAGAGAGGGACATTTCTGCCCATTCTTCTGTGTAAAATATCTGTCTATCAGATTGGATGGAGAGCAGGGGCGGACTGACAACTCATAGGGCCCCCGGGCAATAGAAGATTATGGGGCCCCCAGGCTTACAGATGGCCACCAAGCCAGGTGGCAGTACAGAGGCGGGGCAGCTAAAATCTCGGGATTTTCACATCAAAAGCATGTCGGTTTTGGACATATCAGGGACAGATGTAAAAAAAACACAGATTTTTACATACTGTCCCTGGTTTTAATGAGCCTGGCAACCCTGATGGGACCCCCTAGTGGCATGGGGCCCTCGGGCAGTGCCCGAGTTCCTCAATGGTCAGTCCGCCCCTGATGGAGAGCATCTGTCATCAGCAATTTTTTAGGTCTTGCCACAGATTCTCAATGGGATTTAGGTTCGGACTGTGACTGGGCAATTCTAACACATGAATAGGCTTTGATCTAAACCAGGGGTCTCCATAATTTTAAAGCAAAGGGTCAGTTTACGGTATTTCAGACTTCACGGGGGGGGGGGGGGGGGGGATTCTGACCAGTCGGGGTAGAAAATGCCCCAGGGCCGAGCATCAGTGAGAATAAACATGGCCCCAGTGCTGGTGGGCAGTATGAGGAGGAATAGTGCTCCATCATTGCTATTAGTCTAAGAAAGAGTGCCCCATTGTTGGTGCCATTGGGAGGAATAGTGCCTCATATCATTGGGAGCAATGCTGCCCCAAGGGCCGGATGAAGGCTAGCAAAGGGCCACATCCGGCCCTTGGGCCACAGTTTGGAGACCCCTGATCTAAACCATTCCATTGTAGCTCTGGCTGTTTTTTCAGGGTCACTGTCCTGCTGGAAGGTGAACCCCCCCCCCCCCCCCCCCCCCCGGTCTCAAGTCTTTTGCAAACTCTAAGGCCTCGTACACACGAGGGGATATGTCCGATGGACCGTTTCAGCAGACATCTCCGCTCGTGTGTATGGGCTAGCATACAGATTTGTCCACCCGACAGATTTCAAAGCATGCTTTGAAATCTATCCGGTGGGAATCTGTCCGCCCGACATGTCTGCTGGTTAGTACACTTACCAGCAGACATGTCGTCCCGCACCGCCGCCGCCGAATGGATTCGGCGCAGGCGCGGAAGTGTTTTACTTCCTGGTGCGGTGACGTAGCGGCGTCAACGTCACCGCCACGTCACCGCGCCGTCCGCCGGCGGGGAATTTGATCCGATGGTGTGTACACGCCATCGGATCAAACACCAGATCGGACATATCCGATGGAAATGGTCCGCGGACCGTTTTCATCGGATATGTCCGATCGTGTGTACGAGGCCTAACAGGTTTTCTTCTAAGATTGTTCTGTATTTGTCTCCATCCATCTTCCCATCAACTCTGACCCGCTTCCCTGTCCCTGCTGAAGAAAAGCATCCCCACCACATGATGCTGCCACCACCATGTTTCACAGTGGGGATGGTGTGTTCAGGGTGATGTGCAGTGTCTGTTTTCCTCACACATAGCGTTTTGCTTTTAGACCAAAAAGCAAAATTTTGGTCTCATCTGATGTTGGTTTTCAGGAGTTGGGCTTGGCCCCTTATGGGTTGAGCTTGGTCTCTCAGGGGTTGGGCTTGGCCCCTTATGGATTGGACTTGGCCCCTAATGCATAGGAAAAAAAGTAATTTAAATTAACTCGTGGCTATAATGAATTGGTGAGCTCAGTGGCTTCATATGTCTTAAAGGGGAGTTCCAGCCTTTTAATGTTTATTAAAAATCAGCAGCTACAAAAAGTGTAGCTGCTGACTTTTAATGAACGGACACTCACCTGCTCCACGGTCCAGCGATGTGGCCGCACGGAGTGTCGCTCCTCTCCTCAGCGCCTCCACATTCACACTCTGAAGTGGAACAGGAAGTTCCAATCCTACAGAAGCCCCCCTCCCCCAAAAAAATAATTACATGCCAAACGTGGCATGTAGTGGGGCGAGGAGTGCTTAAAGCGGAACTTCCACTTTTGGGTGGAACTCCCCTTTAAGGAACTCACAAGAACGTGACATCAAGGCTCTCTCGGTGCAGTCTCATTTCATCTGCTGCATTCCTAAAAATGCAACTAAAAGATTTAACTATCCACCCAAAATTACCATTGGAGTATTTGACGGCCTGGCCCAGCATTCTCCAATCATACGTGAGTCAAGTCCTCTCCTGATTTTTTTGCAGGAAACTTTTTCAAGGCAATAGGAAACCGCCAGTGGAGCTCGAGGAGGCTTCAAAGAAACGAAACCCCGGGCCTCAGATCATTACCATTAACAATAGGTCTGGGGGGGTGGGGGGGATCCTTTTTTCCATCCATGCCAAGAATTACTTCTACACTCACAGCAACAGAGAACAATGCGTTTTATAAAACTCCCAATTCCATCCCAAATTTCCTTTTTCCTGTCAACCACTCTTGTACTTCTCACAGAAGCAAGCCTTCAAATCAATATACAGGACATACCGTATATACTGGAGTATAAGCCGACCCAAGTATAAGCCGAGGACCTAATTTTACCACAAAAAAAAAGGGAAAATGTATTGACTCGAGTATAAGCCTAGGGTATACTATATATATATATATATACTATATTATTTCATCCTCAACCTTAAAATAAACCAATATATTGACTACATCCCCTGTAAGCACCCTCATGATACCCCATAATGATCCCCTTACATTCCAGAACCCTCTACACCCCAGGTATCCCCCCAGCACTCTGAACCCTCTACACCCCAGATATCCCCCCAGCACTCTGAACCCTCTACACCCAAGATATCCCCCCAGCACTCTGACCCCTCTACACCCCAGATATCCCCCCAGCACTCTGACCCCTTTACATCCCAGATATCCTCCCAGCACTCTGACCCCTCTACACCCCAGATATCCCCCCCAGCACTCTGACCCCTCTACATCCCAGATATCCCCCCACTCTGACCCCTCTACACCCCTAGATATCCCCCCAGCACTCTGACCCCTCTACACCCCTAGATATCCCCCCAGCACTCACCCCTCTACCCCAGATATCCCCCAGCACTCTGACCCCTCTACACCCCTAGATATCCCCCCAGCACTCTGACCCCTCTACACCCCAGATATCCCCCCAGCACTCTGACCCCTCTACACCCTAGATATCCCCCCAGCACTCTGACCCCTCTACATCCCAGATATCCCCCCAGCACTCTGACCCCTCTACACCCCTAGATATCCCCCCAGCACTCTGACCCCTCTACACCCCAGATATCCCCCCAGCACTCTGACCCCTCTACACCCTAGATATCCCCCCAGCACTCTGATCCCTCTACACCCTAGATATCCCCCCAGCACTCTGACCCCTCTACATCCCAGATATCCCCCCAGCACTCTGACCCCTCTACACCCTAGATATCCCCTACCTCCTACCTACTTGATGTCTGTTTACCTGCACTGTCTCCATTGTAGGGGCCCCAGAGCATTACTTTGCCCAGGGGTCCATGATGCTATTAAGACCGCCCTGGCTGAGAGCACCTCATCTCCCCCTAATGCTCGCTTCACACTGCCACGACCTGAAAGTCGCACGACTTATAGTGCAAATTGTCAGGTGACTTCCTGTGTGCAAAAAAATTTGCAATAAGTGGGATGAAACTGCATTTAAAAAATCACTCTAGCGAGTGCTCAACTCCACATAGAAGAGGCAAATCTGAAAGACAAGAGGGTGCGCTAAACATGGGGTGCAGAAAAGCTTGTGGGGTGTTTCCGATCGATCTATAATCATTAATAGAGGTAATTACCGTGCAGTGGTGGAGGTCGGCGTGGCTCCTTGTTCCCTGCGCTCTGTACACTCTCCCCGTGTCTGCGCCGCACTCCCATCCACACACATCCTGCCTGCCTCTTCCTGAACCTGCATCCTTCTTCTGGGCTTTCCCAACTTTAAATTTAAGAAAAAGAATCATCTGCACCGACCGCCTTCCATTCTTTTCCCTTTCAGTTCCCCGTGCGAATGGTAAAATGAAAGCAGACGCCCTCGGGGTTATTTGCGCTGTGTAAGTTTACTCAACGTCCTCGGGCAAAAAGCACCAAGGAAAATGCCAACCAGTTTCAGGAAATGACAGAGATTAATTTCTGGGCAATTTTCGGGAAACTCTTATTTTAGTAAATGCAAATTATGACTTATGTACAGACATGAAGATGAGGGAGCGGTAAAACACAGTCACCGTGCAGCACTAGTAACCACTTCTGCCCCAGGAGATTTTATTCCTTCATGACCAGGCCATTTTTTGCGAATCGGCACTTCGTAGTTTTAACTGACAATTGCGCGGTCGTGGCGACGCTGTACCCCAAAAAAAAATCACGTCCCTTTTTCCCCACAAATAGAGATTTCTTTTGTTGGTATTTGATCACCTCTGCATTTTTTTGCACTATAAACATAGTGCATTTCATGGGCACTCTGGTAAAGCTGCATTTCATGGGCACCGACTCTGGTAAAGCTGCATTACATGGGCACCGACTCTGGTAAGGCTGCATTACATGGGCACCGACTCTGGTAAGGCTGCATTACATGGGCACCGACTCTGGTAAGGCTGCATTACATGGGCACCGACTCTGGTAAGGCTGCATTACATGGGCACCGACTCTGGTAAGGCTGCATTACATGGGCACCGACTCTGGTAAGGCTGCATTACATGGGCACCGACTCTGGTAAGGCTGCATTTCATGGGCACCGACTCTGGTAAGGCTGCATTTCATGGGCACCGACTCTGGTAAGGCTGCATTTCATGGGCACCGACTCTGGTAAGGCTGCATTACATGGGCACCGACTCTGGTAAGGCTGCATTTCATGGGCACCGACTCTGGTAAGGCTGCATTTCATGGGCACCGACTCTGGTAAGGCTGCATTTCATGGGCACCGACTCTGGTAAGGCTGCATTTCATGGGCACCGACTCTGGTAAGGCTGCATTTCATGGGCACTGACTCTGGTAAGGCTGCATTTCATGGGCACTGACTCTGGTGAGGCTGCATTTCATGGGCACTGACTCTGGTAAGGCTGCATTTCATGGGCACTGACTCTGGTAAGGCTGCATTTCATGGGCACTGACTCTGGTAAGGCTGCATTTCATGGGCACTGGTAAGGCTGCATTTCATGGGCACTGACTCTGGTGAGGCTGCATTTCATGGGCACCGACTCTGGTAAGGCTGCATTACATGGGCACCGACTCTGGTAAGGCTCCATTACATGGGCACCGACTCTGGTAAGGCTCCATTACATGGGCACCGACTCTGGTAAGGCTCCATTACATGGGCACCGACTCTGGTAAGGCTCCATTACATGGGCACCGACTCTGGTAAGGCTGCATTTCATAGGCACTGATCAGGCTGCATTTCATGGGCACTGGTAAGGCTGCATTTCATGGGCACTGGTAAGGCTGCATTTCATGGGCACGTACTGATGAAACTCTGACTGTCTCCTGTACTATGTTCACAGTCTCTGACAAAGATAATGTGATCATGACATTGTCGAAAAAGGGGCGGAGCGTGGATTACCTTAAAAACAATCGCGAAAGCTTGCCGATAACATTGGCAGTGGAGTTCAAGCTCACACTTGGTGGGAATATTGTCAGAACTAAGAGGATCCAATAAAGAGAAAGCCAAGTACTAAATGTTTAGTTTTGCAGTTGAACAAGGTCGCTCAGCTCAAACGGTTGGCAAGCTTGCTCGGCCGGTCAGCGTTACCTTTCACTTTCAGATAGTGCCCACCAAAGCGATACGCTTCGAAGTTGAGAGACAGAGGCGTGTTAGACTGGTCCAGAAATATCTCCACTTTATTCAGCTCGATCCCTTTCCTCTCGAACGCCGGCACCAAAACTTCTCTGAAATAGAGAGATTGAGAAATGTTACATTAAACTGGATGAGGGACGAAAGACTCCATCTTTATAGACAGGTGAACCTTATCCTCCCCTCCAGCCACCAATAGCAGACCCCCCGACTCCACAATTATTTGGGGGTACAGAAATAAAGATTTTATGACTTCGGTGTGAAGTTAAAACGTTTCTAGATATTTAACCACTTCAGCCCCGGAACATTTGGCTGGCCAAACACCGGGCCACTTTTTGCGATTCGGCACTACGCCGCTTTAACTGACAATTGCACGGTCGTGCGACGTGGCTCCCAACCAAAATTTACGTACTTTTTTCCCACCCCTTTGGTGGTATTTGATCACCTCTGCGGTTTTTATTTTTTGCGCTATAAACAAAAAAAGAGCGACAATTAAAAAAAAAAAAAATCTATATTTTTTACTTTTTACTATAATAAATATCCCCCAAAAAAGATATAAAATAACATTTTTTTCCCTCAGTTTAGGGCGATACGTATTCTTCTACCTATTTTTGGTAAAAAAAAAAAAAAAATCGCAATAAGCGTTTATTGATTGTTTTGCGCAAAAAATATAGCGTCTACAAAATAGGGGATAGATTTATGGCATTTTTATAAAAACATTTTTTTTTACTAGTAATAGCGTCAATCAGTGATTTTTATCGTGACTGCGACATTATGGCGGACACATCCGACACTTTTGGGGCCATTGTCATTTATACAGCGATCAGAGCTATAAAAATGCACTGATTACTGTGTAAATGACACTGGCAGGGAAGGGGTTAACCTGTAGGGGGGCTAGGAAGGGGTTAAGTGTGTCCTAGGGAGTGATTATGTTAGGGGGCGTGGCTATGAGTGATCACTGATGTGTCAAAAGTGTCCGGTGTCCCGCGATCGGTCACAGGAGCTGAAGAACGGGGAGAGGTGAGTGTAAACACACCTTCCCCGTTCTTCATGTTTTCAATGTCAGTGATTGTCTGTAGGGAAAGACGATCACTGACGTCACACGTTCAGCCCCGCCCCCCCCCACAGTTAGAAACACATATGAGGTCACACTTAACCCCTACAGGGCCCCCTAGTGGTCAACTCCTAAACCGCAATTGTAATTTTCACAGTAATCAGTGCATTTTTATAGCACTTTTCGATGTAAAAATGACAATGGTCCCAAAAATGTGTCAAAATTGTGTCCGCCATAATGTCGCAGTCACGAAAAAAATCGCCGCCATTAGTAGTAAAAAAATAAATTATTAATAAAAATGCCATAAAACTATCCCCTATTTAGTAAACGCTATAAATGTTGCGAAACCAAAAATATGTAGAAGAATACGTATCGGCCTAAACTAAGGAAAATAAATGTTTTTTTTATATATATTTTTGGGGGGATATTTATTATAAGGAAAAAAGTGCAGCGCTAAAACAATTGAGGTCCCCCGTTTAGGGGATCCCCCAGTGGTGAAAAGTGAAATGAACCTGACCTAGATATCACATCTGGTCTAGTGAGTCCAAATATTTACACGTGTATATTGTTGGGGGAGCAATCGTACCCCCCCAGCAGCAGATTGGAATGTGACTTCCACTCAGCTATCTATATCGTGACAAAAGTGTGTATTTAAAAATACAATATTATGTGTTTCCACAAACAAATGAATCGGTGAAATTGAGTAATCCCAACTGCAGTCCATATGTAATGGTGCGTTATATTCTCATGGGTGTGTTGAGGTATCCCCTCCCCTCTGTAGTCCCATTCCAACACGAAGGAGTTACATATAAGTTATCCAAGCAGGGTGGTTGAACAATAACCCCTCTATTCAATTTCAGCACTTCTCCAGGTGAAACAATCGTTAAGGTAAGGGTAGAATGATATTTATTATAGCAAAAAGTAAAAAATATTGCATTTTTTTTTCTCAAAATTGCCGATCTTTTTCGGGTTTATTGCGCAAAAAATAAAAACCGCGGAGGTGATCAAATACCACCAAAAGAAAGCGCTATTTGTGGGGAAAAAAGGACGCCAATTTTGTTTGGGAGCCACGTCTAGTGTTGAGCAGAATACGCCATATTCGATTTCGCGATATATCTCGAATATATAGTCGAATATTCGAGATATATTCGTTAAATGCGAATATTCGCGATATTTTTTGGAAATGAAATGATTGCGAAATTTCGCCATTGCGAATGCGAATTGCGAATGCGAATGAAATTTCGAGAAATGCGGAATGGAGTACTCCGATTGGCTCAGAATATTCGTGATATATTACAATACAAAATAATTGCGAATATTCGGCAAATGCGGAAGGAGCACTCTGATTGGCTCAGAATATTCGTGATATATTACAATACAAAATAATTGCGAATATTCGGCAAATGCGGAAGGAGCACTCTGATTGGCTCAGAATATTCGTGATATTTTATAATACAAAATAATTGCGAATATTCGAGAAATGCGGAATGGAGCACTCTGATTGGCTCAGAATATTCGTGATATATTACAATACAAAATAATTGCGAATATTCGGCAAATGCGGAAGGAGCACTCTGATTGGCTCAGAATATTCGTGATATTTTATAATACAAAATAATTGCGAAATATCGAGAAATGCGGAATGGAGTACTCTGATTGGCTCAGAATATTCGTGATATATTACAATACAAAATAATTGCGAATGTTCGGCAAATGCGGAATGGAGCACTCTGATTGGCTCAGAATATTCTTGATATTTTATCGTAATTTCGCAAAAATGCGAATGAGAAATTGATTGCGGAATTTCGACAGTAACACTCTGAAATCGAATATATGTGTTATTTTAGCTAAAAACAATATTGCGAATTTCTCGAAAATAATCGCGCGATATCGCTATTGCCGAATAATCGCAGTGCGATTTTTCGGCAATATAAAATGATCGCTGCAGCTACTCGGCCCAAGGTCTCTAATCATACCAGCAATGCTTTTAGACGTCGATGGGGATCTCTAGGATGTGATCTGTTCTAAAAAAAAATTGAAAAAATACGAATTTTCGAAATAGCGAATATTCACCGCGAAATTCGGAATATATTGCGAATACTCGAATATGCCATATTCGAGCCGAATATTCGCAATTCGTGAGCAACACTAGCCACGTCGCACGACCGTGCAATTGTCAGTTAAAGCGACGCAGCGCCGAATCGCAAAAAGTGCCAAATGGTCCGGGGCTGAAGTGGTTAACTGGCAATTGCGCGGTCGTGTAACGATGTACCCAAATACAATTTATATCATTTTTTTTTTCATACAAATAGAGCTTTCTCTTGGTGGTATTTGATTATTTTTTATTATATAAACAAACAAACAAAAAAAAAAAAATGTTGAAACACATCCAATAAAAAAAATAAAAATAAAATCATACATTTTGAACAAAATGTATTCTGCTGGTAAAACAAAATCCCAATAAGTGTTTATTGATTGGTTTGCGTGAACGTTATGGGATATATCTGTAGAGAGCCCTGTGTGGTTTACGACCGCGCAATTGTCAGTTAAATCGTCGCAGTGCCGAATCGCAAAAAGTGACCTGGTCTTTGGCCAGCCAAATGGTCCGGGGGCTTAAAGGGGCCAGCAATGGCAGCCCCCCAATTATTCTCTCTTTATGAGTTCACTTTAACTTGTCAAGCAAGAGGTAAAGACGGCAATACAGACAAATACCGAAGACGAGATGTACAGTGTGGGGCTGAAATGTCGTTATCTTTGAACGCGTTCACTTTCCAAACTCTCATACAAAGTATCTCGGTGACCTTTCACTTGCATTCCTGATTTAAAGGTCAGAGCGGCGGCTCAATGAGGGGCCACACTGTAGAAATGAGCGGCCCCCGATTTTAATGAGACGGTTTCTATCCCGATAAAGAGCATCGCCGGGGTGACAATCTTTAATCTACAGAATGACCTTTTTGTTCTCAAAGCTCTTTGATGACCGAACACGAGACACCGAAATGACAAGCCGATGAGGGTCCGACCCCCCCCCCCCCCACTCCCGGGGATTAAATGGCGCTGGAAATCTCTGCCTGACGTTGCTGAAATATCTGGAATTCCTATATTTAGGAAGCTGCATAAAGGTTTGTTCAATTCTAATCACCTTCTATTAGTGATACCAGAGTATTGTGAGATGTATACAGAGCCACAGATACTAAAGATAAAATGCACCTCCAGAAGAAATGGCATTTGGAATGCTGATGATGAGCCAGTTCTTCTCATCCAACATCAGTACCGTCCTCACAAATGGGCACAAATTCCCACAGACACCCTCCGTAATCTTGGGGAAGGCCTTCCCAGAAGAGTGGGGGTTGTTATAGCCATAAAGAAAGGCAACTCCACATTAACCACTTAAGACCCGGACCAAAATGCAGGTAAAGGACCTTGCCCCTTTTTGCGATTCGGCACTGCGTCGCTTTAACTGACAATTGCGCGGTCGTACGACGTGGCTCCCAAACAAAATCTACATCCTTTTTCCCCCACAAATAGAGCTTTCTTTTGGTGGTATTTGATCACCTCTGCGGTTTTTATTTTTTGCGCTATAAACAAAAATAGAGCGACAATTTTGAAAACAACGCAATATTTTTTACTTTTTGCTATAATAAATATCCCCCAAAAATATATAAAAAAACATTTTTTTTTCTCAGTTTAGGCGGATACGTATTCTTCTACATATTTCTGGTAAAAAAAAAATCGGTTGGTTTTCGCAAAATTTATAGCGTTTACAAAATAAGGGATAGTTTTATTGCATTTTTATTAATTTTTTTTTTTACTACTAATAGCGGCGATCAGCAATTTTTTTTGTGACTGCGACAATATGGCGGACACTTCGGACAATTTTGACACATTTTTCAGACAATTGTCATTTTCACAGCAAAAAATGCATTTAAATTTGCATTGTTTACTGTGGAAATGACAGTTGCAGTTTGGGAGTTAACCACAAGGTGGCGCTGTAGGGGATGTGTGCCTATGTGTTGTGTTTACAACTGTAGGGGGGTGTGGCTGTAGGTGTGACGTCATCGATCGCGTCCCCCTATTACAGGGATGACGCGATCGATGCTGCGGCCACAGAGAAGCACGGGGAAGCCGTGTGTACACACGGCTCTCCCCGTTCTTCCGCTCCAGGGACGGATCGCCGCACTGCAACGGCGATCGGGTCCGCGAATCCCGCGGTCCCGGTCCCGGAGCTTCGGACCGGGTCGCGGGCGCGCGCCCGTGACCCACGGCTGGGTACTAAAACCAACGTATATATACGTTGATGTGCCCAGCCGTGCCATTTTGCCGACGTAAATGTGCAGTAGGCGGTCCTTAAGTGGTTAATGACTCATTTTGGAATGGAAAGTCCAAGCAACTCATATGATCAGGTATCCCCAAACCTCAGGCTATATACAGTAGTGTATAGTGTTTAACCACTTAGGACCCGGACCTTTAGGCAGGTAAAGGACCCGGCCAGTTTTTGCGATTCGGCACTGCGTCGCTTTAACCGACAATTGCGCGGTCGTGCGGCGTGGCTCCCAAACAAAATCTACGTCCTTTTTCCCCCACAAATAGAGCTTTCTTTTGGTGGTATTTGATCACCTCTGCGGTTTTTATTTGTTGCGCTATAAACACAAATAGAGCGACAATTTTGAAAACAATGCAATATTTTAAAAATTTTGCTATAATAAATATCTTCGAAAAATATATAAAAAAAAAAAATTCCCCCGCAGTTTAGGCCGATACGTATTCTTCTACCTATTTTTGGTATAAAAAAAAAATCACAATAAGCGTTTATCGGTTGGTTTGCGCAAAATTTATAGTGTTTACAAAATAGGGGATAGTTTTATTGCATTTTTATTCATTATTTTTCTTTTTACTGCTAATGGCGGCGATCAGCGATTTTTTTTTTCGTGACTGCGACATTACGGCGGACACATCGGACAATTTTGACACATTTTTCGGACCATTGTCATTTTCGCAGCAAAAAATGCTATAAAAATGCACCGATTACTGTGAAAATGACAATTGCAGTTTGGGAGTTAACCACAAGGGAGCGCTGAAGGGGTTAAGTGTGACCTCATCTCTGTTTCTAACTGTAGGGGGGTGTGGCTGTAGGTGTGACGTCATTGATTGTGTTTCCCGATAGAAGGGATCATACATGAAGAACGGGGAAGTTGTGTTTACACTTACCTCTCCCCGTTCTTCAGCTCCAGGGACCGATCGCGGGACTCCATCGGTGATCGGGTCCACGGGACCCGCGGGCGTGGTCACGGAGCTTCGGACCGGGTCGCGTGCATGCGCCGGAGCCGCGCGCGCGACCCCACGGCTGGGCTTAAAGGGCAACGTACAGGTACGTTGATGTGCCCAGCCGTGCCATTCTGCCGACGTATATCGGCGTGTAGAGGTCCTTAAGTGGTTAAAGAAGGCCAATAATTAAGGTGCTTAAAATATAATTTTTCTATCTAACTGTAAATGCTCCTGTTCCTTTGTCAGCTGCTGTTCTCATTCCAGCATCCTGGTCTTGGCTATGATGCATCACTGTCTGTCTGTCCAACTGCAAGGTGATTGACTTGGTCAATCACTGGGTGGAGACCAAACCTGATTTAAGCCAGCCAAGCTTGCAGTCTCATGCTTGTGATAGATATTGTAATAGGTGTAAGCTCTCTGTCTGTCTGCCCGGTTCTGCTGTTTGGATTCCCCCATTGACGACTTCTGATCGGATATTGATTATTCTCTGAACTTTGGATTTGACCCTGACAATCCTGAACCTTGCCGGCCTTGTATCTGGACTGTCATTGAACCACTCTGCCTGTCTGCCAACAACAAGTACCTGTTTACTTTGCTCAGTCCGCGCCTTCCCTAGCATGGTGGCCAGGCACTATAGCATTGTGTATAAGTCCTGGGGGGCAACCGAGTACCGATAGACCTGCTTGCCTTATGGGAAAGGGGGTCTGCTATAGTGAAGAACACAGAAGCCAGCTATAGTGTCTGACCACCTGCGTTAGGGGCAAGAATGACACTAACCATGTTTATATAGTCACTGCTGAAGGTCCATCGCTGACATAGTAGGCATTTGGTGGCAATACTCAAAAAATGAAGAGCAATGCACAAGCTTGTATTGTCGTGTGCCCCCTGTAGGGAGAAACATTTTCTGCAAGAGGGGACAACCTTCACACTGGAAAGAAATCCTCCCACTTCCTGTTGAGTATACAGCAAAGGAAATGAAAGGGAAATCTCCCTACGGAGACATAAATGGCAAAATAAAATGCTCTACCTAAAATAAAATAAAAATGCTCTACCTAAAATAAAATAAAAATAAAATGCTTTACCTAAAATAAAATAAAAATAAAATGCTCTACGTAAAATAAAAATAAAATGCTCTACCTAAAATAAAATAAAAATAAAATGCTCTACCTAAAATAAAATAAAAATAAAATGTTCTACCTAAAATAAAAATAAAATGCTCTACCTAAAATAAAAATAAAATGCTCTACCTAAAATAAAATAAAAATAAAATGCTCTACCTAAAATAAAATAAAATGCTCTACCTAAAAAAAACAAAAAATAAAATGCTCTACCTAAAAAAATAAAAAAATAAAATGCTCTACCTAAAAAAATAAAATGCTCTACCTAAAAAAATAAAAAAATAAAATGCTCTACCTAAAATAAAATAAAAATAAAATGCTCTACCTAAAATAAAATAAAAAAAAACTTGTGGCTGTAGATATACTTAGCAAACTCTGTTGGGATGTCTGAGGCGGCGTACACACGGCAGAGAACCTCGACGGAGAGAACACATCGTTCCGCCCGTCGAGGTTCTCTCCCGGCCGTCGAAATCGGCGACCCGCCCGTCGGGAATGGCAACCAGCCATTCATCCAGGCGGGCCGTCGAGCAAATAGAGAACCTGCTCTCTATTTCTGCTCGACGTGCTTCCCGACGGGATGCTCGCCGAGAGCGTACACGCGGCCGAGGTCCTCGCTGGAATGCAGCTTCCAGCGAGGTTCTCGCTGGTTTCTAGCGAGAACCTCGGTCGTGTGTACGCCGCCTAACGTGTTCCATGTTACAAAAAAGAAAATGCCTACCCCAGAGATTTCTTCTTCATCGCCGGGACGATTTCCGTCTCGATATCCACATTCAGGTCAAACTTTAATGTGAAACATTCTTTACTTGGATCCTGTAGAGATAAAATATAAACACTTCTTACATGTGTAATAAATATCACAGAACATCTTCACCCTCTTCATACTGCAATACATTGTAGAAGAGTTCTGATATGAAAGGGGGGACTGAGGACCCTAATGTGAAAGGGGGGTCTAAGGACCCTGATGTGAAAGGGGGGTCTGAGGACCCTGATGTGAAAGGGGGGTCTGAGGACCCTAATGTGAAAGGGGGGTCTAAGGACCCTGATGTGAAAGGGGGGTCTGAGGACCCTGATGTGAATGGGGGGTCTGAGGACCCTGATGTGAAGTGGGGTCTGAGGACCCTGATGTGAAGTGGGGTCTGAGGACCCTGATGTGAAGTGGGGTCTGAGGACCCTGATTTGAAAGGGGGGACTAAGGACACTGATGTAAATGGGGGGACTGAGGCTCCTGATGTGAAGGGGGGTCTAAGGACAATGATATGAAAGGGGGGACTGAGGACCCTGATGTGAAAGGGGGGACTGAGGACCCTGATGTGAAAGGGGGGTCTGAGGACCCTGATGTGAAAGGGGGGACTAAGGACACTGATGTGAATGGGGGGGGGACTAAGGACACTGATGTGAATGGGGGGACTGAGGCTCCTGATGTGAAGGGGGGTCTGAGGACAATGATATGAAAGGGGGGACTGAGAAACCTGATGTGAAAGGGGGGACTAAGGACACTGATGTGAATGGGGGGACTGAGGCACCTGATGTGAAGGGGGGACTGAGGACCCTGATGTGAAAGGGGGGACTGAGGACCCTGATGTGAAAGGGGGGACTGAGGACCCTGATGTGAAAGGGGGGTCTGAGGACCCTGATGTGAAAGGGGGGTCTGAGGACCCTGATGTGAAAAGGGGGGTCTGAGGACCCTGATGTGAAAGAGGGGTCTGAGGACAATGATGTGAAAGGGGGTAACTGAGGACCCTGATGTGAAAGGGGGTAACTGAGGACCCTGATGTGAAAGGGGGTAACTGAGGACCCTGATGTGAAAGGGGAGACTGAGGACCCTGATGTGAAGGGGGGTCTGAGGACCCTGATGTGAAGGGGGGTCTGAGGACCCTGATGTGAAGGGGGGTCTGAGGACCCTGATGTGAAGGGGGGTCTGAGGACCCTGATGTGAAGTGGGGTCTGAGGACCCTGATGTGAAAGGGGGGACTAAGGACACTGATGTAAATGGGGGGACTGAGGCTCCTGATGTGAAGGGGGGTCTGAGGACCCTGATGTGAAGGGGGGTCTGAGGACCCTGATGTGAAGGGGGGTCTGAGGACCCTGATGTGAAGTGGGGTCTGAGGACCCTGATGTGAAAGGGGGGACTAAGGACACTGATGTAAATGGGGGGACTGAGGCTCCTGATGTGAAGGGGGGTCTGAGGACAATGATGTGAAAGGGGGTAACTGAGGACCCTGATGTGAAAGGGGGGACTGAGGACCCTGATGTGAAAGGGGGGACTGAGGACCCTGATGTAAATGGGGGGACTGAGGCTCCTGATGTGAAGGGGGGTCTGAGGACAATGATGTGAAAGGGGGTAACTGAGGACCCTGATGTGAAAGGGGGGACTGAGGACCCTGATGTGAAAGGGGGGACTGAGGACCCTGATGTGAAAGGGGGGACTGAGGACCCTGATGTGAAAGGGGGGTCTGAGGACCCTGATGTGAAGTGGGGTCTGAGGACCCTGATGTGAAGTGGGGTCT
Source organism: Rana kukunoris (assembly GCA_029574335.1). Lineage (NCBI taxonomy): Eukaryota > Metazoa > Chordata > Amphibia > Anura > Ranidae > Rana > Rana kukunoris. Next base: position 157,990,441 of record CM056058.1, on the reverse strand, counting down.
GAGGACCATGATGTGAAAGGGGGGACTAAGGACACTGATGTAAATGGGGGGACTGAGGCTCCTGATGTGAAGGGGGGTCTGAGGACAATGATATGAAAGGGGGGACTGAGGACCCTGATGTGAAAGGGGGGACTGAGGACCCTGATGTGAAAGGGGGGGACTAAGGACACTGATGTGAATGGGGGGACTGAGGCTCTTGATGTGAAAGGGGGGTCTGAGGACAATGATATGAAAGGGGGAACTGAAGACCCTGATGTGAAAGGGGGGACTGAGGACCCTGATGTGAAAGGGGGGACTGAGGACCCTGATGTGAAAGGGGGAAGACTGAGGACCCTGATGTGAAAGGGGGAAGACTGAGGACCCTGATGTGAAAGGAGGAACTGAGGACCCTGATGTGAAAGGAGGGACTGAGGACCCTGATGTGAAGGGGAAACTGAGGACCCTGATGTGAAAGGGGGGACTGAGGACCCTGATGTGAAAAGGAGGGAACTGAGGACCCTGATGTGAAAGGGGGGGACTGAAGACCCTGATGTGAAGGGTGGACTGAGGACCCTGATGTGAAGGGGGGAAGACTGAGGATGCTGATGTGAAAGGGGGAAGACTGAGGACCCTGATGTGAAAATGGGGAAGACTGAGGACCCTGATGTGAAGGGTGGACTGAGGACCCTGATGTGAAAGGGGGAAGACTGAGGACCCTGAAGTGAAAGGGGGAAGACTGAGGACCCTGATGTGAAAGGGGGAAGACTGAGGACCCTGATGTGAAAGAAGGGACTGAGGACCCTGAATTGAAGGGGAAACTGAGGACCCTGATGCGAAAGGGGGGACTGAGGACCCTGATGTGAAAGGGGGGACTGAGGCTCCTGATGTGAAAGGGGGGACTGAGGACCCTGATGTGAAAGGGGGGACTGAGGACCCTGATGTGAAAGGGGGGACTGAGGACCCTGATGTGAAAGGGGGAAGACTGAGGACCCTGATGTGAAAGGGGGAAGACTGAGGACCCTGATGTGAAAGGAGGAACTGAGGACCCTGATGTGAAAGGAGGGACTGAGGACCCTGATGTGAAGGGGAAACTGAGGACCCTGATGTGAAAGGGGGGACTGAGGACCCTGATGTGAAAAGGAGGGAACTGAGGACCCTGATGTGAAAGGGGGGGACTGAAGACCCTGATGTGAAGGGTGGACTGAGGACCCTGATGTGAAGGGGGGAAGACTGAGGATGCTGATGTGAAAGGGGGAAGACTGAGGACCCTGATGTGAAAATGGGGAAGACTGAGGACCCTGATGTGAAGGGTGGACTGAGGACCCTGATGTGAAAGGGGAAAGACTGAGGACCCTGATGTGAAAGGGGGAAGACTGAGGACCCTGATGTGAAAGGGGGGTCTGAGGACAATGATATGAAAGGGGGAACTGAGGACCCTGATGTGAAAGGGGGGACTGAGGACCCTGATGTGAAAGGGGGGACTGAGGACCCTGATGTGAAAGGGGGAAGACTGAGGACCCTGATGTGAAAGGGGGAAGACTGAGGACCCTGATGTGAAAGGAGGAACTGAGGACCCTGATGTGAAAGGAGGGACTGAGGACCCTGATGTGAAGGGGAAACTGAGGACCCTGATGTGAAAGGGGGGACTGAGGACCCTGATGTGATAAGGAGGGAACTGAGGACCCTGATGTGAAAGGGGGGGACTGAAGACCCTGATGTGAAGGGTGGACTGAGGACCCTGATGTGAAGGGGGGAAGACTGAGGACCCTGATGTGAAAATGGGGAAGACTGAGGACCCTGATGTGAAGGGTGGACTGAGGACCCTGATGTGAAAGGGGTAAGACTGAGGACCCTGAAGTGAAAGGGGGAAGACTGAGGACCCTGATGTGAAAGGGGGAAGACTGAGGACCCTGATGTGAAAGAAGGGACTGAGGACCCTGAATTGAAGGGGAAACTGAGGACCCTGATGCGAAAGGGGGGACTGAGGACCCTGATGTGAAAGGGGGGGGACTGAAGACCCTGATGTGAAGGGTGGACTGAGGGCCCTGATGTGAACGAGGAATTGAGGACCCTGATGTGAAAGGGGGGGGGGGGGACTAAGGACTCTGATGTGAAAGGGGAAGGGGGGGGGCTGAACACTCTTGAGTAAAAGAGGGGGGTTGGGGCTCAGATCTGCTCCCATATAGAAATTTATAATAATTAGTGCAGTTAAAAAAAAACAGATTTAAAATATTATTTTTAAAATAAAGTTATTTAAGTTCATGTTGTTGAATTGTTAAGGCCTGATATGATATATCAACAATTAAGTTAAAAATCTGCAGCCAATGAAAAGTTTGCCCCTGATACGAAGTAACAAATGAGGAGTGAGAAGAGACAACGCTGACAGACGGGTACATTTATTTTTAGCCTCCAGTCATGATGTCATCGGTCGGACACGCCATTGTTTTGCTTTTATTTGAAAAATCCTATTATAATCGCCAGACCGCTGTCCATGAGCCGTTCTTTTTCTGGACTCTGATATTTAGGGAAAAGCACTGAAAGGGGCCACTTTGATGTGAGAACAATGAAATGCCCAGAAATGTCAAACATAAGAAGACACAGTTGCTGCAAATTTGTCGGCTGCACATCCATGATGCCGATCTTTCACCACATCCCACTGTCTGTCTTTAACTGTTACTTAAAAATCAGGTCCTCTCCATGCCGGGCTGAGTTCTGCCATGTGGGAAAGATGTGTAAATCACAGCTCCTGTGTAAGTGATGCATTTCATTTTTGTTTATCCTTCTTTTAACTATGCTGACTGCACCGAACATGAAAGAAGAACTGCCGTGCACATCCAGGAGCCGGGAGACGCCAAGTACACCCAGGAGTCGGGGAGACGCCACGCACACCCAGGAGTCGGGGAGACGCCACGCACACCCAGGAGTCGGGGAGACGCCACGCACACCCAGGAGTCGGGGAGACGCCACGCACACCCAGGAGTCGGGGAGACGCCACGTACACCCAGGAGCCGGGGAGACGCCACGTACACCCAGGAGCCGGGGAGACGCCACGCACACCCAGGAGTCGGGGAGACGCCACGCACACCCAGGAGTCGGGGAGACGCCACGCACTCCCAGGAGTCGGGGAGACGCCACGCACACCCAGGAGTCGGGGAGACGCCACGCACACCCAGGAGTCGGGGAGACGCCACGTACACCCAGGAGTCGGGGAGACGCCACGTACACCCAGGAGTCGGGGAGACGCCACGCACACCCAGGAGTCGGGGAGACGCCACGCACACCCAGGAGTCGGGGAGACGCCACGCACACCCAGGAGTCGGGGAGACGCCACGTACACCCAGGAGTCGGGGAGACGCCACGTACACCCAGGAGTCGGGGAGACGCCACGTACACCCAGGAGCCGGGAGACGCCACGTACACCCAGGAGTCGGGGAGACGCCACGTACACCCAGGAGTCGGGGAGACGCCACGTACACCCAGGAGTCGGGGAGAAGCCACGTACACCCAGGAGTCGGGGAGACGCCACGTACACCCAGGAGTTGGGGAGACGCCACGTACACCCAGGAGCCGGGGAGACGCCACGTACACCCAGGAGTCGGGGAGACGCCACGTACACCCAGGAGTCGGGGAGATTCCACGTACACCCAGGAGTCGGGGAGACGCCACGTACACCCAGGAGTCGGGGAGACACCACGTACACCCAGGAGTCGGGGAGAAGCCACGTACACCCAGGAGTCGGGGAGACGCCACGTACACCCAGGAGTCGGGGAGACGCCACGTACACCCAGGAGCCGGGGAGACGCCACGTACACCCAGGAGTCGGGGAGACGCCACGTACACCCAGGAGTCGGGGAGATTCCACGTACACCCAGGAGCCGGGAGACGCCATGCACATCACAGACCCAGGAGATGCCATGCATGTCCAGGAGCCGGAGACGTCAAGCACGCCCAGGTGCCAGGAAACACCATGCACGCCCAGGAGCCGGGAGACACAATGTATGCCCAGGAGCCAGAGACATCATGCACGCCCAGGAGCCGGGAGACACCATGCACAACCAAGAGAACTCATGCACATCCAGGAGCCAGGGGACGACATGCATACTCAGGAGCCAGGAGATGGCATGTACACCCAGGAGCTGGGAGACGCCATGCACATCCAGGAGCTAAGAGACGGCAAGCATGTTTAGGAGCTGAAGACATCATGCACGCCCAGGAGACAGGAAACACAAAGCACACCCAGGAACTGGGAGACACCATGCACACCCAGGAGCCGGGAAACGTCAGGCACATCCAGGGGCCGCTATGCAAGCCCAGAAGCCAGGAGACGACATGCATGCCCAGGACCCAGGAGGCACCAAGCACACCCATGAGCCAGGAGACAGCATGCACACCCAAGTGACCCCATGCACACCCAGGAGCTGGGAGACACCATGCACATCGAGGAGTCGGGAGAATCCATCTGTTATCATCATAGGCACTAGACAAATCGGCAACCACAGAGGGCATCCCCCGATTTGGCTCTCAGCTCCAGAATCAACCCCCATATAGTTAGAAAGATAAAAGAGGGAATAAGTCTGAATCCTTCAGTTATAATAAGTTACAGTTCAGACAGAGATCTCAGATTCTTGCATGAGCTGTGACAGGTTCTCTTTATCTGATAAGGAGCAGTCCTGTACTGTTGGTGTTTATTCGTTCCATTGCCCTGGTAACACTAAGTCCCCATTTCCACTCCAGCTTCCCCTCCCCTGGGTAATTCCCGTCTTCCTTTTTCCTTTTCCTCTCTCCTCTCTAACTTACAGCTGGCCGGCTGCCGAGATTCACGTGAAACACGAATGCAAGACATTGTTTCAGCTGCTTGTACATTTTTTTTTTTTAATTTACTGATTTGTGTAAAATATTTATATATGATATAAATTGTAAGAATTTGTATTTTTTTATTATTTTGTAATCAGTTACATATCTATTATTGCATGCTAAAATGTTGCATTCTCAATTTAAGCCAGCAGGTGGAGCTTTAGGCTTTGGTTACCATATGTCCCCGTTTTCCTGGGGGTAGTCCCCTTTTTGGAGGTGTCTATCCCTGAAAAACATGCGTCCCCAGCACTGTCTCTGGCAGTATAGCCTCCTAGACCCCTCCCAAAGCTTTGCTCTCTCTACTATTGCAGGGTGACTGGTGTTATCTCCGCCTCTACTGTCGTTTTCTGTAGTAGGTGGAGCCTGTTGGGCCCCTCCCAAAGCTCTGCTCTCTCCTAGTACAGGGTGACTGGTCTTGTCTCTGCCCCTCCTGTAGTTTTCTGTAGTGGGTGGAGCCTGTTGGGCCCCTCCCAAAGCTTTGCTCTCTCTCCTATTGCAGGGTGACTGGTCTTGTCTCCACCCCCTCCTGTAGTAGGTGGAGCCTGTTGGGCCCCTCCCAAAGCTCTGCTCTCTCTCCTAGTACAGGATGACTGGTCTTGTCTCTGCCCCTCCTGTAGTTTTCTGTAGTAGGTGGAGCCTGTTGGGCCCCTCCCACAGCTCTGCTCATTCCTAGTACAGGGTGACTGGTCTTGTCTCTGCCCCTCCTGTAGTTTTCTGTAGTAGGTGGAGCCTGTTGGGCCCCTCCCAAAGCTCTGCTCTCTCCTAGTACAGGGTGACTGGTCTTGTCTCTGCCCCTCCTGTAGTTTTCTGTAGTGGGTGGAGCCTGTTGGGCCCCTCCCAAAGCTTTGCTCTCTCTCCTATTGCAGGGTGACTGGTCTTGTCTCCACCCCCTCCTGTAGTAGGTGGAGCCTGTTGGGCCCCTCCCAAAGCTCTGCTCTCTCTCCTAGTACAGGGTGACTGGTCTTGTCTCTGCCCCTCCTGTAGTTTTCTGTAGTAGGTGGAGCTTGTTGGGCCCCTCCCACAGCTCTGCTCTCTCCTAGTACAGGGTGACTGGTCTTGTCTCTGCCCCTCCTGTAGTTTTCTGTAGTAGGTGGAGCCTGTTGGGCCCCTCCCAAAGCTCCGCTCTCTCCTAGTACAGGGTGACTGGTCTTGTCTCTGCCCCTCCTGTAGTTTTCTGTAGTGGGTGGAGCCTGTTGGGCCCCTCCCAAAACTTTGCTCTCTCTCCTATTGCAGGGTGACTGGTCTTGTCTCCACCCCCTCCTGTAGTATGTGGAGCCTGTTGGGCCCCTCCCAAAGCTCTGCTCTCTCTCCTAGTGCAGGGTGACTGGTCTTGTCTCTGCCCCTCCTGTAGTTTTCTGTAGTAGGTGGAGCTTGTTGGGCCCCTCCCACAGCTCTGCTCTTTCCTAGTACAGGGTGACTGGTCTTGTCTCTGCCCCTCCTGTAGTTTTCTGTAGTAGGTGGAGCCTGTTGGGCCCCTCCCAAAGCTCTGCTCTCTCCTAGTACAGGGTGACTGGTCTTGTCTCTGCCCCTCCTGTAGTTTTCTGTAGTGGGTGGAGCCTGTTGGGCCCCTCCCAAAACTTTGCTCTCTCTCCTATTGCAGGGTGACTGGTCTTGTCTCCACCCCCTCCTGTAGTATGTGGAGCCTGTTGGGCCCCTCCCAAAGCTCTGCTCTCTCTCCTATTGCAGGGTGACTGGTCTGTCCCGCCCCCTCCTCTAGTTTTCAGTAGTGGTAGGAGGCTGTTAGGTCCCTCCCACCGCTCTGCTCTCTCCTCATGCAGGGTGACTGGTCTTGTCTCCGCCCCCTCCTGTAGTTTTCTGTAGTGGGAGGAGCCTGTTGGGCCCCTCCCACAGCTCTGCTCTCTCTCCTTGTGCAGGGTGACTGGTCTTGTCTCCGCCCCCTCCTGTAGCTTTCTGTAGTGGGCGTAGCCTGTTGGGCCCCTCCCAAAGCTCTCTCCTAGTTCAGGGTGACCTCAGATTTGGCCCAAGGGGTTGCAGTTTTGGTCAAGCAAAGTGCACTGTGTGCGATGGCCAGTATTCTGCCAGATGGGAAACAATCCTCAACACAGCTCAACTAACAGAGAAAAGAGGGCGGAGCCACCCAGAGAAGGGACGATATACCTATAGGGAAGGGCATTGTGTTGTAGTCGGGCTCCAGCTGGATAGTGACCCCCCCCCCCCCCCCCCACCCCCCCCCCCCCCCCCCCCCCCCCCCCCCCCCCCCCCCCCGGGGGAGGAAATAGGAATTACGCATTGAGTGAGCACATGGAGGAAGATCACATCACTGAGAAGAATAGAGCCTTACATCTGTGTGTCTTCTCCGTGTCTTCTTCTTTGTTATCTTCAGCCCCGCCGCCTTCTTCTCTCTGCAACAAAGGTGACAAAGAAACATGACACATGGAAAATTATTAAAGGGTGAGGGGTTCTCACCATCCCTGTGCTGAGTTCCCGGGTCTGTACACCCGCTGTGCCCATTATGAGGGGTTCTCACCATCCCTGTACTGAGTTCCCGGGTCTGTACACCAGCTGTGCCCATAATGAGGGGTTCCCACCATCCCTGTGCTGAGTTCCCGGGTCTGTACACCCGCTGTGCCCATTATGAGGGGTTCCCACCATCCCTGTGCTGAGTTCCCGGGTCTGTACACCCGCTGTGCCCATAATGAGGGGTTCCCACCATCCCTGTGCTGAGTTCCCGGGTCTGTACACCCGCTGTGCCCATTATGAGGGGTTCCCACCATCCCTGTGCTGAGTTCCCGGGTCTGTACACCCGCTGTGCCCATTATGAGGGGTTCCCACCATCCCTGTGCTGAGTTCCCGGGTCTGTACACCCGCTGTGCCCATTATGAGGGGTTCTCACCATCCCTGTGCTGAGTCCCCGGGTCTGTACCCCCGCTGTGCCCATTATGAGGGGTTCCCACCATCCCTGTGCTGAGTTCCTGGGTCTGTACACCCGCTGTGCCCATTATGAGGGGTTCCCACCATCCCTGTGCCAAGTTCCCGGGTCTGTACACCCGCTGTGCCCATTATGAGGGGTTCCCACCATCCCTGTGCTGAGTCCCCGGGTCTGTACACCCGCTGTGCCCATTATGAGGGGTTCCCACCATCCCTGTGCTGAGTTCCCAGGTCTGTACACCCGCTGTGCCCATTATGAGGGGTTCCCACCATCCCTGTGCTGAGTTCCTGGGTCTGTACACCCGCTGTGCCCATTATGAGGGGTTCCCACCATCCCTGTGCTGAGTTCCCAGGTCTGTACACCCGCTGTGCCCATTATGAGGGGTTCCCACCATCCCTGTGCTGAGTTCCTGGGTCTGTACACCCGCTGTGCCCATTATGAGGGGTTCCCACCATCCCTGTGCTGAGTTCCCAGGTCTGTACACCCGCTGTGCCCATTATGAGGGGTTCCCACCATCCCTGTGCTGAGTTCCTGGGTCTGTACACCCGCTGTGCCCATTATGAGGGGTTCCCACCATCCCTGTGCTGAGTTCCCAGGTCTGTACACCTGCTGTGCCCATTATGAGGGGTTCCCACCATCCCTGTGCTGAGTTCCTGGGTCTGTACACCCGCTGTGCCCATTATGAGGGGTTCCCACCATCCCTGTGCTGAGTTCCCAGGTCTGTACACCCGCTGTGCCCATTATGAGGGGTTCCCACCATCCCTGTGCTGAGTTCCTGGGTCTGTACACCCGCTGTGCCCATTATGAGGGGTTCCCACCATCCCTGTGCTGAGTTCCCAGGTCTGTACACCCGCTGTGCCCATTATGAGGGGTTCCCACCATCCCTGTGCTGAGTTCCTGGGTCTGTACACCCGCTGTGCCCATTATGAGGGGTTCCCACCATCCCTGTGCTGAGTTCCCAGGTCTGTACACCTGCTGTGCCCATTATGAGGGGTTCCCACCATCCCTGTGCTGAGTTCCTGGGTCTGTACACCTGCTGTGCCCATTATGAGGGGTTCTCACCATCCCTGTGCTGAGTTCCTGGGTCTGTACACCCGCTGTGCCCATTATGAGGGGTTCCCACCATCCCTGTGCTGAGTTCTGTACACATTATGAGACACACGATCAAAAAAAGTTAGAAAAATGCTAAAACTTTCATCCATCATTTTTGCATTAAGTCCTCATTCAATGGGTAATATAACCCGCCATCATTGTTTCATTTTTTTTTTTGCCATCCATCTCCTATTGGGGAGATTTCCCTTCACTTCCTGTCCCCCATAATCAGATCAGGAAGTGAAAGGAAATCCCGCCAAAGTCATCAGAACTCGTGTCCCCAATGGGAGATTTCCCCTCTATTCCTGTTCTGGTGACAACCCAAAATTTGGGATTTTCTTTTGCTTTCAATAATAATGGTAAACGGGAGAAATAGAGAGGTAGGGGGGCAATAAAAACTTGACAGGGGGTCTAACCCCTATCCACGCTATCCAAAAAAAAAAAAGAAGTTTTGGCTTGAGTTCTACTTCCTAATTGTACAGGGCGGAGATTTCCTGAATAGTCCTATAATAGTCCTATCTATTGCATATTCTACCAGAGGTCCTCTGTGCAGGAGTTGGGGCGCCCTCTAGAGGATGAGAAGAGAACATCACCATGACATGTTATGTCCAAACTGAAGAACTCTGTACGGTCAAAAGTATGTGAACCCCCCCCCCATAGAGATTTTTGCACAGGCGGCGTGTGTGTGCGCATGCATGGCTACAACCCAAGTCCCAGAATGTAAGATGTTGTACATGCCATGGGGGTCCCTAACAGGAAGATCGCTGCTAATGCAGAGGGCTCATGGATTGGGGGGGGGGGGGGGTTACAATACTCGAACCAAGCCATTTTTTTAGCAAGTAAAAGATTAACAAAATAACAAAAAGTTTGTATTTTTTCATTTTAAATTTTCATTTTTTGGGGGGTGTAAGTAAATGGCTTGGATAGGAAATGCTATCTGCCTGGCTGTCGCACACCCATTGGCCGCCATTACTGGTCACCGAGCTGAATTCTGTATTCACTATAAGAGATCTGACTTTTCCTGTCTCACAAGACCATGGAACCAGCGTCAGCCAGGCAAGTAGCATTTCCAGAAAGTCAACAATGACACCTCTGGTATCTTTCTTAGGTTTTTATTAACTCCCCCCCCCCCCCCGACGTTCCTTTATGGGGGCGGGGAGTAATTCCCGACCACCGTGATTCGCTGTCACTGCAGTCAGATGATCAGGAGTCGGCCCCGTTGACGGCTGGGTCACTGCGCTGGGAGTGTCCCGTGAGTATGATCTCAGCAGAGAGGCCTCTGCTTCCCATGGACACATGAAAAAAAAAGTTCTGCCTTTAATTACGTCTAATGAGGGTCCATTCACACCTGTGTGACTTTGGACATCAAAGTCGCATGACAAGTCGCACCCCGTGTTTTCAATGGAGCGCTGTTCATATATAGGCGACTTGAAGCAGGGTCACCCACTGGTGCCAAGTCTGCCTTCTCCTACCTTCACTACCCCCTCACGCTATTCGAGGCACTACCAACCCACCCACCAGTGTCCATTTCAAAAACCCAACAAATGGGCAATGGTGGCAACACATGGGCAACACATGGAATCATGACGATCTATGGGCAGCAAATGGGGAATCGTGACAATATGTGGGTACAGATAAGACAGGCAACAAAAGGGCAATGATAATACAGGGCCAATAAAGTTCAGGGTCACCCACTAGAGCCAAGTCTACCTTAACCCCCCTCCTTACACTATTCCAGACTCTACCAGCACACCCACTAGTGTCCATTCCTATCTGGACATGTGTCCTCTCAGTGGCCACAGTAAACCCAACAAATGGGCAATAGTGCCAACACATGGGCATCATGGAATTGTGACGATATATAGGCAACAAATGGGGAATTTTGACAATATATGAGCAACAAATGGGGAATTGTGACGATATATGGGCAACAAATGGGGAATCGTGACAATATATGGGCAACAAATGGGGAATTGTGACAATATATGGGCAACAAATGGGGAATCGTGACAATATATGGGCAACAAATGGGGAATTGTGACAATATATGGGCAACAAATGGGGAATCGTGACAATATATGGGCAACAAATGGGGAATCGTGACAATATATGGGCAACAAATGGGGAATCGTGACAATATATGAGCAACAAATGGGGAATTGTGACGATATATGGGCAACAAATGGGGAATCGTGACAATATATGGGCAACAAATGGGGAATTGTGACAATATATGGGCAACAAATGGGGAATCGTGACAATATATGGGCAACAAATGGGAATTGTGACAATATATGGGCAACAAATGGGGAATCGTGACAATATATGGGCAACAAATGGGGAATCGTGACAATATATGGGCAACAAATGGGGAATCGTGACAATATATGGGCAACAAATGGGGAATCGTGACAATATGTGGGCAGCAAATGAGGAATTGTGACGATATATGGGCAGCAAATGGGGAATCGTGAGGATATGTGCTCACTGAAAATACACTGTACCAGAGGTCTCCAAACTTTCGAAACAAAGGGCCAGTTTATGGTCCTTCAGACTTCAGAGGGAGCCCAGACTGTGCCCAGTGAGAGTAGAAAAGGTCCTGATGTCAGTGGGATAAAACAGTGCCCCATCTTTGGAGTGAGTGGAAGGAATAGTGTCCCATCTTTGGTGTCATTAGGGGGAAGAGTGCCTGATCATCGGTGTCAGCGGGAGGAATAGTGCCCCATCATTGGGAGGAAGAGTGTCCCATCATTGGTGTCATTGGAACCATTATTGGCATCTAAGCAATGATTTGTACCCCATTGTTGGTGCCTTTGGGACCCATCGTTGGCGTCATTGAGAGAAATTGGACCCCATCATTGGGCCCCATTGTTGATACCAATGGGAGAAATTGGGGCCCATCACTGGCAACAGTGGGGGGGAATTATGCCTCACTGTTAGTATCAGTGGATGAAATAGTGCCCCAAGGGCCTGATAAAAGCAAGCAAAGGGCCACATGTGGCCCAGGGGCCGCAGATTGGAGACCCCTGCACTATACTTTCCCTTCAGATGTTAGTCCAGTATATACTGTATATATATATATATAAATAAGTTATTTATGTTGCTAAGATACCGCCATGACACCCTGTTCAGCCTTTGGCCACACCCCAATAATGTTTTGAAAGCTTACAGTACAGGGGGCTCCTCACTGCTAAAGTGAAAGCTGCTGCAATATTCAGTCAGTCCAGCAGGTGGCGCCAAGGTTCCCTGCAATGCTCCAATGATAAGTGGCTGCATTATGAGCTCTTCTCAGAGAACACTTGGGGCCAGATTCAGGAAAGGTTACGCTGGCGTGCTTTGAGCCGGCGTTTCTGTTTTCTGTAACCAGAAAACAAGAAACGCCGGGTTGAAGTTCCGATGCGAGCAGCGTAACTGAGTTTCGCCATCGCATCGTTACTTCAACTTAAAAATGGCGCCGGGGGCGTTCCCGCCGATTTCCGCTCAAAAAATATGTTAATGAGCGGAAATCGGCAATTCACGATCGAAATCCGGCGCGACGCAATGACGATACGACGTTTCCGGACGGGATACGCGGCGCATAGATATACCTACATGGGGTTGGAGTATCCTATGTTAGGTATAGGCGTCGTCATCGCGTCGGAAAAAAAAAAAAAAAAAACGTCGCTTGCGTAAAACGGTCATGAATGGGAATGTGACGTCATTGACGTTCATTCACAGATTTTGGAGCATGCGCACGGGGATGTTTTGACACTCGACGCATGCGCAGTACGTTGGCGGCGGGATCGCGCGTAGTTAGCATACTACACGCCCCGTACCCGCGACATTTGAATTCCGCCGGCTCATTTGTGATGCGCTGCCGCAACTTTAGGAGCAAGTGCTTCGTGAATGACAGCACTTGCTCCTAAAATTTCGGCAGCGCAACGCAAATCAGAAGCGTTACTCCAGAGCAAAGATGCTCTGGAATACGTGAATCTGGCCCATGTTCTGCATTGTGTTGGATTTCCCATTCTCACCTGTATGTTTGTTATGTGAATTAGAGGCGGGATATGTAAATGATTACCAGGGATAAGGTGTGTGGCCCACTTCTGAGCACTCGCCGCGTGACAGCGCTGAGCCCATTATGAGTGACGCTTGGCTTTGTTGTGCCCGAGGAAAGGGCAGCCTCAGACAGTCAATGTAAAGCGATCGATGACAGTCCGTTAGGGAAATACACGGGCAAGGGTAGCAATACATAGGAAACGCACTGGCCCTCCCGACACCGAGTCTGAAACTAATGCGGGCAATGCATTGGCAACCTTGGCCATAAGTGGGCAACAAACTGGCAATACTGGGAATTCTTGGGTAAGAAAATGGCAACTGTGACTATACATAGGCAAGAAAAATGCCAATACATGGGCAACAAATGGGCAACGTGAAATAATGACAATACATGGGCAACAAATGGGCAACGGTGGCAACATGAAATAAGGACAATACATAGGCAACAAATGGGCAACGGTGGCAACATGAAATAATGACAACAAATGGGCAACGGTGGCAACACATGGGCAACATGAAATAATGACAATACATAGGCAACAAATAGGCAACGGTGGCAACACATGGGCAACATGGAATAATGACAATACATAGGCAACAAATGGGCAAAGGTGGCAACATGAAATAATGACAATACATAGGCAACAAATGGGCAATGGTGGCAACACATGGGCAACATGGAATAATGACAATACATAGGCAACAAATGGGCAATGGTGGCAACACATGGGCAACATGGAATAATGACAATACATAGGCAACAAATGGGCAATGGTGGCAACACATGGGCAACATGAAATAATGACAATACATAGGCAACAAATGGGCAATGGTGGCAACACATGGGCAACATGGAATAATGACAATACATAGGCAACAAATGGGCAATGGTGGCAACACATGGGCAACATGGAATAATGACAATATATGGGCAACAAATGGGGAATCATGATGTGCGTACAGGAATAGACGGGCATCAAAGGGGCAACGATAATGCATAGAGACAGTACAATTCAGGGTCAACCACAAGTGCCAAGTCTGCCTTCTTCTACCTTCACCACCCCTTTATGCTATTTGAGGCACTCACCCACTAGTGTCTATTTCATAAACCCAACAAATGGGCAATGATGCCAACACATGGGCATCATGACAATATATGGACAACAAATGGGGAATCGTGACAATATATGAGCAAAAAATGGGCAACAGTGGGCAGCAAATGGGGAATCATGACAATATGTGGGTACAGATGAGACGGGCAACAAAAGGGCAATGATAATACAGGGGCAATAAAGATCAGTTTACCTTCACCCCCCTCCTTACACTATTCCAGACTCTACCAGCACACCCACTAGTGTCCATTCCTATCTGGACATTTGTCCTCCCAGTGGCCACAGTAAACCCAACAAATGGGCAATGGTGCCAACACAGGAGCATCATGGAATCGTGACAATATATGGGCAACAAATGGGGAATCGTGACGATATGTGGGCATAGCAATAGTTGGGCAACAAAAGGGCAATGATAATACATGTGCAATAAAGTTCAGGGTCAACCACTAGTGCCAAGTCTGCCTTCTACCTTCACCGCCCCCCCCCCCCCATGCTATGCCAGGCACTACCAGCACACCCGATTATTATTATTATACAGCATTTATATAGCGCCAACAGTGTCCAATCCAATCTGGACGTGTGTTCTCTGAGTGGCCACAGGGCACCCAATACATGGGCAATGGTGCCAACAGATGGGCATCAAGAAATCATGACAATAAATGGGTACAGCAATAGAAGGGCAACAAAAGGGCAATGCTAATACATGGGCGATAACGTTTAGGGTCACCCACTAGTGCCAAGTCTGCCTTCTCCCACCTTCATCGTCCCCCCTTTACACTATTTAGGGCACTGCCAGCACATCAGCCACTAGTGTCCATTTCAAAAAACCCCAAAAATGGGCAAAGTCTCAGTCCCTAACGTTCCCATAGATGTTAATGACTAATCTCAATAAAGTCCGATCACCGCCGGTCACATGTAAATGCCGTTAATCGGGTCTCCTCGCCTATCACTGACTGAGTGTGTGGCGATCAGTGCCGATCAGCAGTATCTCCTCACAGGGGAGACCAGGGCAGGCAATTAGGGCACTGATTATAGGAAAGCCCCAGCAGTGCACATTAGTGTCACCAATCAGTGCCCATCAGTGCCACCAATAAGTGCCCATTAGTAACGCCAATCAGTGCAGCCTTTTAGTGCTCATCAGTATCTGCTCATCAATGCTCACCAGTGCCACCCATCAGTGCCTCCTGTCAGTGCCCACCAGGGCCGCCCATCAGTGCCTCCTGTCAGTGCCCACCAGGGCCGCCTATCAGTGTCCACCAGTGCCAACTATCAGTGCTCACCTATAAGTGCCCAGCAGTGCCACCTATCAGTGCCAATCAGTGTGGCATATTAGTGCCTTCTCATTAGTGCCTATCAGTGATGCCTATCTGTGACCACCAGGGCCGCCCATCAGTGCCAACTATCAGTGCTCACCTATAAGTGCCCAGCAGTGCCACCTATCAGTGCTCATCAGTAAGGCATATTAGTGGCTCCTCATCAGTGCCACTCATTAGTGCTGCCTAACCGCGCCTCCTATCAGTGCCCACCAGGGTCGCCCATCATTGCCCACCAGCGCCACCTATCAGTGCTCATCAGTGCCGCATATCAGTTCCCATCAGTGAGGCATATTAGTGCCTCCTCATCAGTGTCTTTCATCAGTGCCGCCTATCTGTGCCTCCTATCAGTGGCCACCAGGGCCGCCCCTCAGTGCCACCTATCAGTGCCAATCAGTGTGGCATATTAGTGCCTTCTCATCAGTGCCTATCAGTGCTGCCTATCTGTGCCTCCTATCAGTGCCCACCAGGGCCGCCCATCAGTGTCCACCAGTGCCAACTATCAGTGCTCACCTATAAGTGCCCAGCAGTGCCACCTATCAGTGCGGCATATAAGTGGCTCCTCATCAGTGCCACTCATTAGTGCTGCCTATCCGCGCCTCCTATCAGTGCCCACCAGGGTCGCCCATCATTGCCCACCAGCGCCACCTATCAGTGCTCATCAGTGCCGCATATCAGTTCCCATCAGTGAGGCATATTAGTGCCTCCTCATCAGTGTCTTTCATCAGTGCTGCCTATCTGTGCCTCCTATTAGTGCCCACCAGGGCCGCCCATCAGTGTCCACCAGTGCCAACTATCAGTGCTCACCTATAAGTGCCCAGCAGTGCCACCTATCAGTGCGGCATATAAGTGGCTCCTCATCAGTGCCACTCATTAGTGCTGCCTATCCGCGCCTCCTATCAGTGCCCACCAGGGTCGCCCATCATTGCCTACCAGCGCCTACCTATCAGTGCTCATCAGTGCCGCATATCAGTTCCCATCAGTGAGGCATATTAGTGCCTCCTCATCAGTGTCTTTCATCAGTGCTGCCTATCTGTGCCTCCTATCAGTGCCCACCAGGGCCGCCCATCAGTGCCACCTATAAGTGCCCACCAGTGCCACCTATCAGTGCCATTCCGTGCGGCATATTAGGGCCTCCTTTTTTTTATTGTTTTACTAAAAAAAAAAAAAAAACTGAAAATGTTGGAAAAAAAAACCACATAAATAAGTAATTTTTTTCCTTCACTGATGGGCGCTGATGGAGCGGCACTTATGGGCATACGTGCCGCTCCATCTTATGGGCATACGTGCCGCTCCCTCTTATGGGCATACGTGCCGCTCCATCTTATGGGCATACGTGCCGCTCCATCTTATGGGCATACGTGCCGCTCCCTCTTATGGGCATACGTGCCGCTCCATCTTATGGGCATACGTGCCGCTCCATCTTATGGGCATACGTGCCGCTCCCTCTTATGGGCATACGTGCCGCTCCATCTTATGGGCATACGTGCCGCTCCATCTTATGGGCATACGTGCCGCTCCCTCTTATGGGCATACGTGCCGCTCCCTCTTATGGGCATACGTGCCGCTCCATCTTATGGGCATACGTGCGCTCCATCTTATGGGCATACGTGCCGCTCCATCTTATGGGCATACGTGCCGCTCCATCTTATGGGCATACGTGCCGCTCCATCTTATGGGCATACGTGCCGCTCCCTCTTATGGGCATACGTGCCGCTCCATCTTATGGGCATACGTGCCGCTCCATCTTATGGGCATAAGTGCCGCTCCATCTTATGGGCATAAGTGCCGCTCCCTCTTATGGGCATACGTGCCGCTCCATCTTATGGGCATAAGTGCCGCTCCCTCTTATGGGCATACGTGCCGCTCCATCTTATGGGCATAAGTGCGCTCCCTCTTATGGGCATAAGTGCCGCTCCCTCTTATGGGCATAAGTGCCGCTCCCTCTTATGGGCATAAGTGCCGCTCCCTCTTATGGGCATAAGTGCCGCTCCCTCTTATGGGCATAAGTGCCGCTCCCTCTTATGGGCATAAGTGCCGCTCCATCTTATGGGCATACGTGCCGCTCCCTCTTATGGGCATAAGTGCCGCTCCCTCTTATGGGCATAAGTGCCGCTCCCTCTTATGGGCATAAGTGCCGCTCCCTCTTATGGGCATAAGTGCCGCTCCATCTTATGGGCATAAGTGCCGCTCCATCTTATGGGCATAAGTGCCGCTCCATCTCATGGGCATACGTGCCGCTCCCTCTTATGGGCATACGTGCCGCTCCCTCTTATGGGCATACGTGCCGCTCCCTCTTATGGGCATACGTGCCGCTCCCTCTTATGGGCATACGTGCCGCTCCCTCTTATGGGCATAAGTGCGGCTCCATCTTATGGGCATACGTGCCGCTCCCTCTTATGGGCATAAGTGCCGCTCCATCTTATGGGCATAAGTGCCGCTCCATCTTATGGGCATAAGTGCCGCTCCATCTTATGGGCATACGTGCCGCTCCCTCTTATGGGCATAAGTGCCGCTCCATCTTATGGGCATACGTGCCGCTCCCTCTTATGGGCATAAGTGCCGCTCCATCTTATGGGCATAAGTGCCGCTCCATCTTATGGGCATACGTGCCGCCTCCATCTTATGGGCATACGTGCCGCTCCCTCTTATGGGCATACGTGCCGCTCCATCTTATGGGCATAAGTGCCGCTCCATCTTATGGGCATACGTGCCGCTCCATCTTATGGGCATACGTGCCGCTCCCTCTTATGGGCATACGTGCCGCTCCATCTTATGGGCATACGTGCCGCATCCATCTTATGGGCATAAGTGCCGCTCCATCTTATGGGCATAAGTGCCGCTCCATCTTATGGGCATACGTGCCGCTCCATCTTATGGGCATAAGTGCCGCTCCATCTTATGGGCATACGTGCCGCTCCATCTTATGGGCATACGTGCCGCTCCATCTTATGGGCATACGTGCCGCTCCATCTTATGGGCATACGTGCCGCTCCTCTTATGGGCATACGTGCCGCTCCATCTTATGGGCATACGTGCCGCTCCATCTTATGGGCATACGTGCCGCTCCATCTTATGGGCATAAGTGCCGCTCCATCTTATGGGCATAAGTGCCGCTCCCTCTTATGGGCATACGTGCCGCTCCATCTTATGGGCATAAGTGCCGCTCCCTCTTATGGGCATACGTGCCGCTCCATCTTATGGGCATAAGTGCCGCTCCCTCTTATGGGCATAAGTGCCGCTCCCTCTTATGGGCATAAGTGCCGCTCCCTCTTATGGGCATAAGTGCCGCTCCCTCTTATGGGCATAAGTGCCGCTGCCTCTTATGGGCATAAGTGCCGCTCCCTCTTATGGGCATAAGTGCCGCTCCATCTTATGGGCATACGTGCCGCTCCCTCTTATGGGCATAAGTGCCGCTCCCTCTTATGGGCATAAGTGCCGCTCCCTCTTATGGGCATAAGTGCCGCTCCCTCTTATGGGCATAAGTGCCGCTCCATCTTATGGGCATAAGTGCCGCTCCATCTTATGGGCATAAGTGCCGCTCCATCTCATGGGCATACGTGCCGCTCCCTCTTATGGGCATACGTGCCGCTCCCTCTTATGGGCATACGTGCCGCTCCCTCTTATGGGCATACGTGCCGCTCCCTCTTATGGGCATACGTGCCGCTCCCTCTTATGGGCATACGTGCCGCTCCCTCTTATGGGCATAAGTGCGGCTCCATCTTATGGGCATACGTGCCGCTCCCTCTTATGGGCATAAGTGCCGCTCCATCTTATGGGCATAAGTGCCGCTCCATCTTATGGGCATAAGTGCCGCTCCATCTTATGGGCATACGTGCCGCTCCCTCTTATGGGCATAAGTGCCGCTCCATCTTATGGGCATACGTGCCGCTCCCTCTTATGGGCATAAGTGCCGCTCCATCTTATGGGCATAAGTGCCGCTCCATCTTATGGGCATACGTGCCGCTCCATCTTATGGGCATACGTGCCGCTCCCTCTTATGGGCATACGTGCCGCTCCATCTTATGGGCATAAGTGCCGCTCCATCTTATGGGCATACGTGCCGCTCCATCTTATGGGCATACGTGCCGCTCCCTCTTATGGGCATACGTGCCGCTCCATCTTATGGGCATACGTGCCGCATCCATCTTATGGGCATAAGTGCCGCTCCATCTTATGGGCATAAGTGCCGCTCCATCTTATGGGCATACGTGCCGCTCCATCTTATGGGCATAAGTGCCGCTCCATCTTATGGGCATACGTGCCGCTCCCTCTTATGGGCATAAGTGCCGCTCCATCTTATGGGCATACGTGCCGCTCCCTCTTATGGGCATACGTGCCGCTCCCTCTTATGGGCATAAGTGCCGCTCCCTCTTATGGCATACGTGCCGCTCCCTCTTATGGGCATAAGTGCCGCTCCATCTTATGGGCATACGTGCCGCTCCATCTTATGGGCATAAGTGCCGCTCCATCTTATGGGCATACGTGCCGCTCCATCTTATGGGCATAAGTGCCGCTCCATCTTATGGGCATAAGTGCCGCTCCATCTTATGGGCATAAGTGCCGCTCCCTCTTATGGGCATAAGTGCCGCTCCATCTTATGGGCATAAGTGCCGCTCCTCTTATGGGCATAAGTGCCGCTCCATTTTATGGGCATAAGTGCCGCTCCCTCTTATGGGCATATAAGTGCCGCTCCATCTTATGGGCATAAGTGCCGCTCCCTCTTATGGGCATAAGTGCCGCTCCATCTTATGGGCATACGTGCCGCTCCATCTTATGGGCATACGTGCCGCTCCATCTTATGGGCATACGTGCCGCTCCATCTTATGGGCATAAGTGCCGCTCCATCTTATGGGCATACGTGCCGCTCCATCTTATGGGCATAAGTGCCGCTCCATCTTATGGGCATACGTGCCGCTCCCTCTTATGGGCATAAGTGCCGCTCCATCTTATGGGCATACGTGCCGCTCCCTCTTATGGGCATAAGTGCCGCTCCATCTTATGGGCATAAGTGCCGCTCCATCTTATGGGCATAAGTGCCGCTCCATCTTATGGGCATACGTGCCGCTCCATCTTATGGGCATACGTGCCGCTCCCTCTTATGGGCATACGTGCCGCTCCATTTATGGGCATAAGTGCCGCTCCATCTTATGGGCATACGTGCCGCTCCATCTTATGGGCATACGTGCCGCTCCCTCTTATGGGCATACGTGCCGCTCCATCTTATGGGCATACGTGCCGCTCCATCTTATGGGCATAAGTGCCGCTCCATCTTATGGGCATAAGTGCCGCTCCATCTTATGGGCATACGTGCCGCTCCATCTTATGGGCATAAGTGCCGCTCCCTCTTATGGGCATAAGTGCCGCTCCATCTTATGGGCATAAGTGCCGCTCCCTCTTATGGGCATAAGTGCCGCTCCATTTTATGGGCATAAGTGCCGCTCCCTCTTATGGGCATAAGTGCCGCTCCCTCTTATGGGCATAAGTGCCGCTCCATCTTATGGGCATAAGTGCCGCTCCATCTTATGGGCATACGTGCCGCATCCATCTTATGGGCATAAGTGCCGCTCCATCTTATGGGCATAAGTGCCGCTCCATCTTATGGGCATACGTGCCGCTCCATCTTATGGGCATAAGTGCCGCTCCATCTTATGGGCATACGTGCCGCTCCCTCTTATGGGCATAAGTGCCGCTCCATCTTATGGGCATACGTGCCGCTCCCTCTTATGGGCATACGTGCCGCTCCCTCTTATGGGCATAAGTGCCGCTCCCTCTTATGGGCATACGTGCCGCTCCCTCTTATGGGCATAAGTGCCGCTCCATCTTATGGGCATACGTGCCGCTCCATCTTATGGGCATAAGTGCCGCTCCATCTTATGGGCATACGTGCCGCTCCATCTTATGGGCATAAGTGCCGCTCCATCTTATGGGCATAAGTGCCGCTCCATCTTATGGGCATAAGTGCCGCTCCCTCTTATGGGCATAAGTGCCGCTCCATCTTATGGGCATAAGTGCCGCTCCCTCTTATGGGCATAAGTGCCGCTCCATTTTATGGGCATAAGTGCCGCTCCCTCTTATGGGCATAAGTGCCGCTCCATCTTATGGGCATAAGTGCCGCTCCCTCTTATGGGCATAAGTGCCGCTCCATCTTATGGGCATACGTGCCGCTCCATCTTATGGGCATACGTGCCGCTCCATCTTATGGGCATACGTGCCGCTCCATCTTATGGGCATAAGTCCGCTCCATCTTATGGGCATACGTGCCGCTCCATCTTATGGGCATAAGTGCCGCTCCATCTTATGGGCATACGTGCCGCTCCCTCTTATGGGCATAAGTGCCGCTCCATCTTATGGGCATACGTGCCGCTCCCTCTTATGGGCATAAGTGCCGCTCCATCTTATGGGCATAAGTGGCCGCTCCATCTTATGGGCATAAGTGCCGCTCCATCTTATGGGCATACGTGCCGCTCCATCTTATGGGCATACGTGCCGCTCCCTCTTATGGGCATACGTGCCGCTCCATCTTATGGGCATAAGTGCCGCTCCATCTTATGGGCATACGTGCCGCTCCATCTTATAGGCATACGTGCCGCTCCCTCTTATGGGCATACGTGCCGCTCCATCTTATGGGCATACGTGCCGCTCCATCTTATGGGCATAAGTGCCGCTCCATCTTATGGGCATAAGTGCCGCTCCATCTTATGGGCATACGTGCCGCTCCATCTTATGGGCATAAGTGCCGCTCCATCTTATGGGCATACGTGCCGCTCCCTCTTATGGGCATAAGTGCCGCTCCATCTTATGGGCATACGTGCCGCTCCATCTTATGGGCATACGTGCCGCTCCCTCTTATGGGCATAAGTGCCGCTCCCTCTTATGGGCATAAGTGCCGCTCCATCTTATGGGCATAAGTGCCGCTCCATCTTATGGGCATAAGTGCCGCTCCATCTTATGGGCATAAGTGCCGCTCCCTCTTATGGGCATAAGTGCCGCTCCATCAGCGCCCATCAGTGAAGGAAAAAAATTACTTATTTATGTGGTTTTTTTTTCAACATTTTCAGTATTTTTTCTTTTTTTTTTTAGTAAAACAATAAAAAAATAAACCAGCAGTGGTAAATAACACCGACAGGAAGCTCTATTTGGCCTGGGCAGGAAGGGGGGGGGGGGAGTGCCCACTGGTATTGAAGGGGTTAAACAGTG
The DNA here is from genome assembly GCA_029574335.1 of Rana kukunoris. NCBI lineage: Eukaryota > Metazoa > Chordata > Amphibia > Anura > Ranidae > Rana > Rana kukunoris. The sequence continues at coordinate 157,967,963 of CM056058.1, read as the reverse complement.
CATGTTTAGTATCACTTTAATTTATATTCCTTATTTTCTATTGGGCGTCTCCGTCAGTCCGCTCTACAGGCAGCCTCTATAGTGTCCTCCTCATTAATAATCTCTCTGGTCGCCTTGTGACCCTTTCCCCCCGGGCCCGCCATTGCCCCCCGCAGGGCCTTCCCCAGCAGCAGGGAATTGGCTGCACATCGGATGGATGATTATGAAGCCAATGAAGTGAAAGCGCGCGGCGCGGAATATTCCGCATGCCTGGCCGGGTTTACTATCCGAGAATCCACTTGTTGCCAAGTAAGGAAAGGTCGTCACCCCTTTTAAAAAACGTTTTAGGGAGAAGGCGAGCATTTCGGGGGCCGCTTTTATGAGGATGGACGGCCATCTGGTTTTCCTGTCTCTACAAAGGACCAGAGGAGACGTGTTCCTGGGGGGGGGAGGGGGGGGGATTTACAATGTAAAGTGAAAATATGAGAGACATAAAAAAAGAGAGAGAGAAGAAGAAGAAGAATATACACAGAGTAAGGCCTCATGCACACGAGACGAAAATGCAAACACATCTAAACACACGTTTTCAAAGGCAAAAAACGGCATTTAAAATGCCCGTTTTTGCCGCGAATTTCGCTGCGTTTTACCGCGTTTGCGTTTATAAGCGTTTAGTTAAGAAACATCAAGAGAAAAAGAACACAAGCAGATAAAAAAAAAAAAAAAGAAGGAAAAAAATGATACAAATTGATAATATATACAGTGATATCTTGGATTACGAGCAGGGCTGTCTTAATGAGAGGGCACACCTTGGCACTGCCCAGGGGCCCCAGCTGTATGGGCGGCCCCTGCACGTTCCCCAAAGCAGCTGGTCTTGAGCCCACGCTGGCCCGAAATTGAGGGCCCCAGGATGGCACTGAGAGTGATAGATACACAGGGGGGGGGGGGGCAGTCGGCCTCCTACCTACTTGATGTCCGTTTACCTGCACTGTCATTGTTGTAGGGGCCCCAGAGCATTTCTTTGCCCAGGGGCCCATGATGCTATTAACCACTTCCCTACTGCCGTTTGTGTTTTTACGGCCACACTTTAAAGATGGATATCTCGGTAACGGCAGCAGCTGCTGCCACAGCCGAGGTATCCATCTTTAGTACTAACGATCCTGTAAAAGATAACGGCGGTCTCCGCGGCGGATTCGCCGCGAGATCGCCGTTATGGGCGGCGGGAGAGGGGCCCCCTCCGCCGCTTACCGGAGTCGCGCGGTAGCAGCGGAGGCGATCGGGTCCGCTCAGTGGGGATGCGAGTGAGGGAAAAATTCCCCCCCCCCGTCCCCGTCCCCATACCTCTGCTGGGCGGAAGCGACGTCAAAACGTCAGTCCCGCCCAGCGTCTTAAAGAAACCTTTTTTTTTTTCTGTGAAAAAATTACTTTTTTTTTTTTTGTTCTTTTTTTTTCTTTTAAGTCTAAATATGAGATGTGAGGTCTTTTTGACCCCCCTGATCTCATATTCAAGAGGACCTGTCATGCTTTTTTCTATTACAAGGGATGTTTACATTCCTTGTAATAGGAATAAAAGTGATAATTTTTTTATATTTTTTATTTCAGTGTAAAAAACTATAAACCAAATAAAAATAAATAAGAAAACAAAAAATGTTTTTCTTAAAGTGCCCCGTCCCGACGAGCTCGCGCGCAGAAGCGAACGCATACGCGAGTAGCGCCTGCATATGAAAATGGTGTCCAAACCATACAAGTGAGGTATCGCCGTGATCGTTAGAGTGAGAGCAATAATTCTAGCCCTAGACCTCTGTATCTCAAAAAATGCAACCTGTAGAATTTTTAAAACGTCGCCTATCGAGATTTTTAAGGGTAAAAGTTTGACGCCATGCCACGAGCGGGCGCAATTTGTAAGCGTGACATGTTGGGTATCATTTTACTCGGCGTAACATTATCTTTCACAATAAATAAAAAAATTGGGCCAAATTTATTGCTGTCTTATTTTTTAATTCAAAAAAGTGATTTGTGCGCTTGTAGGACCGCTGCGCAAATATGGTGTGACAAAAAGTATTGCAATGACCGCCATTATATTCTCTAGGGTGTTAGAAAAAATATATATATAATGTTTGGGGGTTTAGGTAATTTTCTAGCAAAAAAAAAAATGTTTTAGTCTTGTAAACACCAAATCTGAAAAACACCCACGGTAGAGAAGTGGTTAAAACGGCCCTGATTACGAGTATAATCCATTCTAGAAGAATACTCCTAATCCAACACACTCGTATATCAAAAGTGATTCTCCCCATAGGAATCAATGGAAACTCAGATAATATGTTCCAGTGTCACTGCTAGTGCATGCAGTACCACATGTGGCCAGGGGTGCGGAGGCGCCAGAGACACTTGGAAACACTCAGACGCTTGGAGACACTCAAAGTTGATCAGTGTCTGTATTTAGTGAGGGGGATCTATACTGTGGGAGGGGGGTCTGTACTTAGTGGGTGGGTCTTTAATGAGAGAGGGGGGTCTGTAGTTGGTGGAGGGGGGTGATATCAACCCTAGTAACAACACTGGGGCTCATCACTGAGTCATACCAAAAAAAATGGCGCCTAACTTTTTTAGCTGGCTCCTAGATTCAAAGCAAATTTTTCAAGCCCTGCCTTAAAGGTGCAATGCAACAAAAAAGAAAAAAGACCGGACACTACAACAAGACCAGGATCTGCAACAACATGACCAGACACAACAACAATATAACTGAGTTCTGAAATAACAAGCCCAGGCTCTGGAACAACAAGAGCAGGAACTCCAACAACAAACCAGGCCCCAAAACAAGACCAGGAACTCCAATAACAAAACCAGCCCCCCCCCAAAAAAAGACCAGGCACTGCAACAACAAGACCAGGAAACACAAGAACAAAACCAGGCCCCAAAACAAGACCAGAGCCTCCAACAACAAAGCCAGGCCCCAAGACAAGACCAGGTAGTGCACCAAAAAGACCAGGAACTCTAACAACAACGCCAGGCCCAAAAACAAGACCCAGAACTCCAACAAAAAAGCAGGCCACAAAACAAGACCAGGAACTGTAACAACAAGACAAGGAAACACAAGACAAAACCTGACCCCAAAACAAGTCCAGTAACTGCAACAACAAGAGCAGAGCCTCCAACAACAAAGCCAGGCCCCAAGACAAGACCAGGTACTGCAGCAAAAAGACCAGGAACCTTAACAACAACGCCAGGCCCAAAACAAGACCAGGAACTGCAACAACAAGACCAGGCAACACAAGGACTAAAACCTGACCCAAAAACAAGACTCGGCTTTGCAAAAACAAGTGCAGGAACTCCAACAACAAAGCCAGCCCCAAAACAAGACCAGGAACTCCAACAACGAAAACAGGCTCTGGCAACAACAAGACCAGGTACTCCAAGAAAAAAAAACAGTCACTGCAACAACAAAGAGCAGAGCCTCCAATAACAAATCCAGGCCTAAAAAATAGACCAGGCTCTGCAACAACAGAACCGGAAACTCCAACAACAAAATCAGGCCCAAAACAAGACGAGACACTGTAACAAGACTAAGGTCTGAAATAAGACCAGACACTACAACAAGACTAAGCTCTGAAATAAGACCAGACACTACAACAAGACTAAGCTCTGAAATAAGACGAGACACTACAACAAGACTAATGCTCTGAAATAAGACCAGACACTACAACAAGACTAAGGTCTGAAATAAGACGAGACACTACAACAAGACTAAGGTCTGAAATAAGACCAGACACTACAACAAGACTAAGCTCTGAAATAAGACACGAGACACTACAACAAGACTAAGCTCTGAAATAAGACCAGACACTACAACAAGACTAAGGTCTGAAATAAGATGAGACACTACAACAAGACTAAGATAAGTCTGAAATAAGACGAAACACTACAACAAGACTAAGGTCTGAAATAAGACGAGACAATACAACAAGACTAAGCTCTGAAATAAGACCAGACACTACAACAAGACTAAAGGTCTGAAATAAGACCAGACACTACAACAAGACTAAGCTTCTGAAATAAGATGAGACACTACAACAAGACTAAGGTCTGAAATAAGACCAGACACTACAACAAGACTAAGGTCTGAAATAAAGACGAGACACTACAACAAGACTAAGCTCTGAAATAAGATGAGACACTACAACAAGACTAAGCTCTGAAATAAGACGAGACACTACAACAAGACTAAGGTCTGAAATAAGACGAGACACTACAACAAGACTAAGGTGAATGACATAAGACGAGACACTACAACAAGACTAAGGTCTGAAATAAGACCAGACACTACAAACAAGACTAAGCTCCGAAATAAGATGAGACACTACAACAAGACTAAGGTCTGAAATAAGATGAGACACTACAACAAGACTAAGCTCCGAAATAAGACGAGACACTACAACAAGACTAAGCTCTTAAATAAGATGAGACACTACAACAAGACTAAGCTCTGAAATAAGACCAGACACTACAACAAGACTAAGCTCTGAAATAAGACCAGACACTACAACAAGACTAAGGTCTGAAATAAGACCAGACACTACAACAAGACTAAGGTCTGAAATAAGACGAGACACTACAACAAGACTAAGGTCTGAAATAAGACCAGACACTACAACAAGACTAAGCTCTGAAATAAGACGAGACACTACAACAAGACTAAGGTCTGAAATAAGACAAGACACTACAACAAGACTAAGCTCTGAAATAAGATGAGACACTACAACAAGACTAAGCTCTGAAATAAGAAGAGACACTACAACAAGACTAAGGTCTGAAATAAGACGAGACACTACAACAAGACTAAGGTCTGAAATAAGACGAGACACTACAACAAGACTAAGGTCTGAAATAAGATGAGACACTACAACAAGACTAAGCTCTGAAATAAGACGAGACAACTACAACAAGACTAAGCTCTGAAATAAGATGAGACACTACAACAAGACTAAGCTCCGAAATAAGACCAGACACTACAACAAGACTAAGGTCTGAAATAAGATGAGACACTACAACAAGACTAAGGTCTGAAATAAGATGAGACACTACAACAAGACTAAGCTCGAAATAAGACGAGACACTACAACAAGACTAAGGTCTGAAATAAGACCAGACACTACAACAAGACTAAGGTCTGAAATAAGACGAGACACTACAACAAGACTAAGGTCTGAAATAAGATGAGACACTACAACAAGACTAAGGTCTGAAATAAGATGAGACACTACAACAAGACTAAGCTCCGAAATAAGACGAGACACTACAACAAGACTAAGCTCTGAAATAAGATGAGACACTACAACAAGACTAAGGTCTGAAATAAGACCAGACACTACAACAAGACTAAGCTCTGAAATAAGGTGACACTACAAGACAAGATAAGCTGAATAAGACTAAGACTAATCACACTACAACAAGACTAAGTCTGAAATAAGATGACTACAAGTCTAAGGTGTAAGATGGACAGAGACAAGAAAGAGAGACTGAGAGGAGAGACAACAAGACTGTATTGATAAGACTGACACTACAGACAAGACTTGTCTATAAGATGAGACACTAACAAGACTAAGGTCTGAAATAAGACGAGACACTACAACAAGACTAAGGTCTGAAATAAGACGAGACACTACAACAAGACTAAGGTCTGAAATAAGATGAGACACTACAACAAGACTAAGGTCTGAAATAAGATGAGACACTACAACAAGACTAAGGTCTGAAATAAGACGAGACACTACAACAAGACTAAGGTCTGAAATAAGATGAGACACTACAACAAGACTAAGGTCTGAAATAAGATGAGACACTACAACAAGACTAAGGTCTGAAATAAGACGAGACACTACAACAAGGGGGGAGGGGGGGGGGGATGGGACCAGACACTAGACTAAGCTCTGAAATAAGACAGACAACAACAAACTAAGGGAGACGAAGGTCTGAAATAAGACGAGACACTACAACAAGACTAAGGTCTGAAATAAGACGAGACACTACAACAAGACTAAGGTCTGAAATAAAAGACGAGACACTACAACAAGACTAAGGTCTGAAATAAGATGAGACACTACAACAAGACTAAGGTCTGAAATAAGATGAGACACTACAACAAGACTAAGGTCTGAAATAAGATGAGACACTACAACAAGACTAAGGTCTGAAATAA